>PYAF01000203.1:385778-410811 GCA_007407185.1 Glycine tomentella | reverse complement strand
TTTATGTATTTTTAAAATTATAAAAATAAGAAAAATATTAAATATTTTAATTTAATTTATAAATTTTTATAATTCAAAAAAATTAATAACTCCTGACTAATGATACCTGTGAAATAAGGTTTATAAAATTAGCTAAAAAAGCAAGTATCTTAGAATTTTATTGTTTTGTTTTTAAATTAAAGATCATGATTTCAACTCCTATTAACATTTTTTTTATTTTTTACTTTATTTAACCCTTGCAACATAAGTGTTATGTCGACAACCTATATAAATGTCATGTAAGCATCAATATGTCACATCAATATATCAACCAAGGATCAAAATTATATTTTAGTCTACTAATTAATATTAATCAAAGTTAATAAGCTAATTGATTGAATAAAAAATGTTTTGTAAAACTTATTGAAAACAATTTATTATTTAAAAAAATTAGAATAATATTTTTTATTTTATTCTTGATTAATTGAAATAGTATAAATGAATTTATATAATTATAATTTCAATGATTTTATACTATGAAGAAATACCCGTTCATCAGAGTGAAAGTGGAAAAGAGAGTTAATTTTCTTTAACATACTACATCATTCTCATAATTTTGATGTTTTAGCTTTTTAATATTTTTTTCCTTCAAAACAATTGATGTTTTAGAATTTTTAAGTTTAAGTAGTATTTTTTACTCAAATATATCCTTATTTAATAGTCACTATTAGCAGTATAATTATTAAAGATCAAGGTATTAAATGAGGAAATTAAAATTATTTTAGTCTAAATATACTGCTAATAATATTTAGTTTCATTAATCTATGTGTAATAACCTTAAATATCAAAAGATATGGAAGGAGGAAGTAATAAAGATAAAGAATAAATTATTTTAATAAAATAGTACAATAATTTGCAAAACCTGATTATTGAAAAATTCTGAACTAATTAATTTTACAATGGGAACCTTGCTAGTACATGCAATCCCCTAATTGCAAAACCTGATTATTAAAGTCTCACATTATGTACCACTATCAAAGATATGTTAGAGAACATTTTGAAGAGAATAAATGACTTTTCAAATTCTCTTTGTTAATAATATAGCTAAAAAACACAAATACTCAAATTTTTTTAATAAGAGAAAATAATAACAAAATGAATAAATACATTATAAAAATTATAAAATGTCTTATAAGAAGGACCATCAATTACTTTTGAATAGTGTCTTATATTAACTTTTTTATGGAACGTTTGAAAGAATTTATATAAAATTTATAAAAATAAATTTATTATATTCTTAGCTTGTTCTACTTGATTATTTCGATAAATTTTATAAAATTATTAATATATTTTTATTTTATTTTGAAAAACTCCAAAATCAAATTTATAAATGAATTCTAATATATTTGTTTAATTATATTATTTATCTAAATACATCATTTTGCTGACAATGAAGGTAAAACGTGCATGTACTGCTATATTCAAATTTAGTTTATACTCCTTTTGCTTCTACACTTTTAGTTTCTAATTTTAAAGTTCAGTTTATATACGTTAGTTTCTATCACTCCTTTTGCTTATTGGACCCATTGATTAATTAATCAAAGTAGATGGTTGATTATGCAACTACCTTGACAAAGTGTCTATGTGCTTGAGATGCATTGGCGAGAGGGGACAGTATTTTTCTGTTCCTGGTCCTAACTAGCAGAAAAAGTCGGCGCTCCAGAAATGTCCTAGATATTGTTTTGGTCAGCATGTGCCTACAAGAAAATGGATAGCGTTTTTTTTTTATATTTGTCATAAAATAATGTAACCATTGTACTTCGTTCGATATTTTTCTCCGCGGGGGGTCCAAACTTATAAATATATATATATATATATATATATATATATATATAATTTTAAAGGAATTCTCAATGAATAAATATATAAAGCTTGCACAGTGTATTTTCAATATGCATTATTTGGGTATGCTTTCATTAAAAATTTGACCTGACTTTTTTTCCGTTTTTTATGACCAGTAACAATAATTTTCCGAGAGAGAGAAATCTATGAATATTAAACCTAAACCAGCACGATGTGACTTCATATGCAGAAAATGGTCCACTGTATCTGCTGTTTTTCTCTCATATCTACATAAAAAAGTCATTTCTAGACGGCTTATGGATCATCGTGTCGTAACACCTGCATACAGGATCGGGCAACAATAAAATAATTAAAATTTAAATTTAAGATCTATCAATATTTATTATTAATTTTTAAAATAAAAAACTAAAATATTGATTAAAAGGTAACTTTACATATCACTCTATTTATTAATTTTTCTTTTACTTTAAGTTTCACTTTCTATTAAATCAATCCTAGATAACCTTAACACAATGTTGGTTTACAAAAAGAAAGAAAAGTGAAAGAAAAGAAAAAGATAGAAAAGAAAATGAATTGAAAATAAGATGATTATTTAATTGTTTGTTATAAGAGAAAATGAAAAGAAAGGAAAAATGAGTTTTCTTTTCTTTATTTGATTGTATAAAAAATGAGAAGAAAAAAAAATATAAATTTATAAAATCACATGAATACCTTTAAACAAAATTATTTATCAACAAAGTTTAAAAAATAAGTTAAAAAATTTTATTTTGAAAATATATAAGACTAAAATTGCTATATGAAATGATAAATTAATTATTTCACGAATTAAGTTAAAATAACATAAAAATAATTTTTAATTGTTATTAACATAAAATTTAAATTTTATATACAAACATACAAATTATTCTTCTAAAATATATTAACTAACTACTATTTTGTATCAGCAAATGTGTTTTTTATAATGTTCTTTTATATTGTATAAGCAAATGACCATCATAAATAAAATCAAGTTGTAGTGACCAATATAATTTTTTATAAATATTAAAGTCTTAAGTTGATAAGTCAATCATACCAACCTACTATGTATATTTACACAATGTTGTCTCATATGAATGCATCAAGTGTTGTTTGAAATGGATGACCCTAGTTCCTCTATAATTACACCAACATCAGCAAAAAAAAAAATCACCCATCAATTTCTAATTCTTTCAAGACACAAGCATCAATTTGATAGTTGTAGAGATCATTAAAGTATCTTTTGTCAAGGGCTTTAAATCAACCTAAAACATATTGTTGTATTAAAAAATCATAACCAACAAAGAACATATAGTTGTAATGTCTCATTTAATACTTCAAAAATAATACCTTCTATTGCTTGTGATATGTCTATCCGATAAACAATAAGCATCAACACTGATTTTAGAGAGAATAAGTCACCAATCGACAACATAATATATATAAGCTGTAGAATATCCATATTAAATACACATATTAGAATTATGAAAAAAGACTAAATTATTAAGAGTGATTAGAAACACTTCTCTTACTTGGATTTGGCATTGATAACATCATGCAAATCTTCAACCTTCAGCCACACACATATCCCAAAAACAAATGAAGATAGACAAGGTCACAAAACAAAGTTACCAACTGATGTCCTCGATGTATAAGCCAAAAAATGCTTCCAATTCCAGTAGTAAGTATGTAGACCCATAAAAGCAAACACAATAGACTGCAACAAAAAAAAGAGCAAGGTCTATGCTCTTAATTAATCAGACCAGCATCACTCATAATTTGAATGAGAGCTTGAGCTCTCATTTTAGAAGGTACTCCAAAAAGCTTTCGTTTCTCCTTCTCATTATCGCATAAATAGTCATAGCACTTCATGTATAATGGATCTACCACATTCATTTCCTCCAAAAGAGCCCACACTTCAGATTCTAAAAAATGTCGAGGTCGAGTTTGTTGCATCAAAGCCAATTGTTTTTCAGCAATATCTACTTGTCGTTCAACAACTTGGTTCAACTTATCTATTGAAGAATTTCCAGCCTCCAAACTCCAACTAAACTTAATATTCCTTCATTCATTCCTCATATTGAGCCTCAAACAAGTTAACCATATTTCTCTTCCTTTTTGTATCCTTTGAGACAAAAGTGTCAGTTGATTGGTTCAACTGTCCACTTTGTGAACTAAAGTCACAATGAGGAGATAAAAACTCTGCTTCATCAAACACACTATCATTTTCTTGAGGAGTTTCCACATCTTGAAAACAATCATTCAAGTCTATAGTGCTCTTTTCCCATTGTTTAAGTCTTTCTTTTGCAGTTACAACTTATTTACTTGTTGCTCTATCAGCTGCAAATAACTCTTTCAACATATCATAATGCTTAACTTGCATTTTTTTCCATCTTGCTGCATGTGGTTTTGCTTACAAATTAACTCAATATATCAGTTAGATTTGTTAATAAATTTTAAAAATATAAAGAAGTTGTAAAAGATAATATAAAAAAATAGTTACCTTAATCAAGTCGTTCCAAACTCCCTCTTCAGCCTCAAATTTTCCAGTTATTGCATTCCATGTAAATCCACTCAAGTGGTTAAGTAAGTCATACACCTCAGCAAAGTGAGATTTTAAAGTTCATTCTATTTTTTATATGATTTTTTGTAATATTTTGTCCAATTGTAGCTCTTAATACTTCAACCATATTGATATATGCTTGTGTTGTCCAAGTACCATCGTGTCTATTCCCTTTGTTTGTTTCTTCTGTTAGAGCATTCAATAGCAACAAGTCCATATCATCATTCCAATGCAAATTATCTTTACTAGGTTGAGTGGAATCTAATGCAATATTTTTTCCTTTTGCCATCGTAGTATCTGCATTCAAATCTAATAAAAGACAAAGAAAATAGTAGTTCATAATAATAAGCCTTACATATGTAAAAAGTACACAAAATACAATAAAAATATATAACTGCAACACATAAATACATAAGAAATTATTGACAATGTCATATATAATGTGTCATTGAGTTAGGTAGGCATTCCACATGTCAGCGACAATGTTGTCTCTTAAAATTGTTCCTGGTCTATAGTCATCGTCACGATGTTGGGTGTAAGATCTATCTATGCCATGTTGAAGCAATTCATGATCTACTTCAGCAATCAAGGTTTCATCAACATCAACACCCATAAGAAAGTTATGCAGTATACAACATGCAAGGACAATGTCCCTCATGATGTCGAACGAATAAAAAGGTTTTGTGCCACTTGATATAATTGGAAATCTTTTTTTTAACACACCAAAACTTCTCTCTATGACATTTCGAAGTGAAGCATGACGATGGTTAAATAATTCTTTAGGATTTTGTGGCCCACGAGTTGAGTACTCCTTCAAGTGATAACGAACACCTCCATATGGTGTAAGCACTCCATTTTTTAGCATAAATCAAACATCCCCAATATAATATTTTCCTACAAAATTTTCATCACACATTACGACTCAACATTGTGATTAATATAAATACTTACTAGTGAAAACATCAAAATGCACTAGTACCTTCAACAATTTTTAGTGGATTTTCCCTAGTTAAAGCATCTTTTAAAATTCTAGAGGCAGATGTTGTACCCTCCCACCCAGGTAACACATAAGTGAATTTCATGTCAAAATTACATGCAGCAAAAACATTATGTGTTGGATAGTCTTTTCTTCCATGAAATCTAGGGCTTTTGCTTTTGGGACTTTCACTTGAATATGTGTTCCATCTATAGCACCAATGCAATCCTTAATTTGTTTAATAATTTATAAGTTAGTAATGAAATTATATTCTAAAATTTTAATGGCGGAGATAACGAAGTAAATGGAAGACATTCGTACCTTAAAAAAAGGATTAAATCTACTATTACTTGATATTTGTGAAGGTACTTCCATACCAGAAGGTTGGACTAGGAATTCACCTTCTAATGAAATTACGGCACGTAAAACATTGTGAAAGTGGCGACTAACTGTCTCTCTAGAGCGATGGAAGAAGAATGACACAGTACGATTTTTTACATTATGACCTATGATGTGTAAGAATCTAGCCACTTGTTCCTCAAATGTGGATCGAATGGTATCTTTCAGGATAACCATCTCTCTACGTTTATCACACAACAACATAAATGATTCAGGCCCCATTCGTATGATGTCTCGGCATTTTCCAGTGTCTACTAATTGCCTCATTATTGAAGACGTTTACGCTCCCTTCGTTGATTTTCCTCATTAATTGGACTACGTGTGTAGGAGGACATCATTTTAAGTACATGCAACGCATGGACAATATAACATAAGAGGATCACATAACAAAAATGCCTTCGCTTTCACCATTCTTGTTGGAAGTGACTTAAAATTTTTAGGTCAAGTGGCATGCGAATATTATCCAAATGATCAACCTCATATTGCACTTCACTTGTATCATTAAGTGCAACACCAAAGTTTCCTTCTTCGGCATTAGGAAAAACCATTTTTGTCAACCTTGAATAAATGGACTAATAACAAATGAAAAGTTTTAACATATTTTAGAAACACAATAAAATAAGCACAAGGATGCATCGCAATATAATCAAACAAATTCTAAAAAGCATATCAATGAAGATTAAACAGTTCATAGGAAGACAAAAAAAGTAATGAGGTGATATAGTAATGAAATGACTAACAAATCAAGTAAGAAAGCTTCCTATTGTTTAGTAATATATTTTACCAAAAGTATTTTACCTTATAAAGCACGAATCCACCGAAATCACAAGAGATGTCAAAAAGTTCTTGGATTGTCAATGTAAGAAATCATATAAAATTTTGAATATGTTAATATATTTTTATAAACTTAAAAAAATTATAACAATATTAAATAATCATAAATTTATATACACCCTTTTGAAAGAGGGAGTGTTCAATTTGGAAGCAACAACTAAGGCTTTTTCCATTGAGGTGCTCTTTTTGGGCTCCCGAAATAGAAAATTAGAAATTCACACATAGGTCAAGCACACAGATAAATACTACATGGTGGGGATTGCAAATAGAAAGAATGAAAAGAGGAACATGAAAAGGGTCTCTGAATTTAATCCACTTCTTCTCCTCCTTCCTCTTTCCCCATTCTAATCAACTTTCATGCTCAAAAGTGTTTTGTTTGTCCTCTAAAACCACAAACCATCACCTGAACTCCTAAATTGATATTCAATTTTGTGTGAGAATGGTTACTGGGTTGAGAAGACGTTCTTCACATCCATCCCAAAACACAGAGAGCCCAAAGTGTTGACAGTGAAACAACAGAAGCATTGCGAGAACAAAACCAACAACAACAATACCCTTAAACAAAAAATTACCTTTTCTAATTTTCCAGAGTATTATACCCCTAAACTCATAAAACAGAGCAAAAACATAAACTTTTTTTTGAATTAATCGTACAGAATATTATACCCTTGGACCTAGAAGACAACAAAAACAAGAACACAAACAAGAACAAAGAAAGACCACAAAAAGTTACAATAATAAAGGTATGAGAAAAAAAGAAAGGGAGAAAAAATTACCTCGTAGAGAAAGAAATGCGGAAGAAAAAGGGAAGAGAAAAGCACTATCTGGAAGAGAAAGGAGAAGCTAATTTCAAAATAAAAGAAACTATCATTTTGGGTAAAATAAAATAATAGGAGGATATTTTAGTCGTTTTATACATAATTTAAGTTTCTCCTTCCTATTCTTTCCGGTTTGAGCGGAATTTTTTTTTTCGACTGAGACTAATCGTGCCTAACTTTTTTCTTTTCCTTTCTCCGAAAACAAATGACGGAAATGAAAAAAATTCAAATCTTTTCTTTTATTTGTTTTCTTTTCTTTTATTTTTTTGTCAAATCAAACAAAGCGTAAAAGTTGAAAACCTAGTCTAAGAAAAGGTCAACATATATTTATAAATTTATATATTTAAAGATAATGGATCTACACACATTTGACTTCCTTACTTATTAAAAATCCTAAAACTTAGGATATTTAATTATTTAATTAATTTTATATCAAACAAAAGGTCGTAGCTATTTTGTTTATTATTTTTTATGATATGTTTCCTTCTTTTTCAATAAAAAAATATAATTTAATTTAAACAAGCTTATATTGATTAAAATATATTTTTTCTTTATTATTTTAAATTTTTATCAATTTTTGACTGACCAATTTTCGGTGCATCAACGATGCATGTTGCTGCTCTATCATGTGTGTGAGTGAAAGACCTGAAAGAAAAAACTTGACATCGAACGGGTGACAAGATAGACAAAAGGATTTGTAAAGTAAAAATAAATAAATAAAATTATTAAGGATAAAAAGCTAGAAAGCTAAAAGGTTATAAGCTAAAATTTCGTTAAAGTAATTTTAAAAATATGCAAGAAGTTGTGTACCAAACTAGTCAAATTAACTTATAAATTACTAGAATATGTGACTTTCCTAAACACATTTTTTTTTAATTGACCACTTTTAAAAAATATTTTTTTTTTACAAATTTTTATGATCTTAATTATTTAGTGATTACTAAAATGTAAATATTAAATTTAATAAGATAAGATTAAGTTTTTTTACTAACCATAATATTGATATGAAATAATTTTATTAAAAGTAGTGATCAATTAATTTTGATCAATTATGAGTGTACAGAAGCCGATATTCTCTTTTCAACAAAAATTATTTCATATATATATATATATATAAATATATATATATATATAAAAGGATTAGTCGGAATTCAAATCTTAAATCAATTAATTAAATAGCACAAACTGTTGCACCAATTGTACCAAATGTAGTTACTGGTGATTAAATACTATATAGATATTTAGCTATCACCATTCAAACGATCACTGCAGTTATTAACAGTATAATATTAATTTAATTAATATTAATCTGTATTTTAATTAGTTTATTCTATATTTAAACAGATTTATATTAATCTGTACTAAATTCTCTCTCTATTTTAAATATTTTTTTTATAATTAATCATTACCAAATATGTCCTTTTAAGTATTCTTTTTTAGAAGTGTCAAGATAGGCCATTTGACTAGGCATGACAGCTAAGGTGTAAAAATGGGGTTGGGTTTGACCGAATTTCCTATAAGCCATTTGGCACAACGGTTCAAGTCGAATTGATTTTTTTTTATTAAATTCATATAAATTTAAAAAAGTAATAAAAATAATAATATTAAAACAAATAGATTTAGTAATTAATGGACTTATATTTGATGAGTCGGTCTAACTCATTTCACCTATCAGATTGAACTAAACTGACTCAATTCTTTTTAGGTTTCATGTTTAAGAAATGAATTTGACTTGACCAATAAAAATAGATAAAATTTGTCAACTCTAACTTTATGAAATATCCACGGTTAAAGTTCAAAAATAATCATAAAATACTCACACAACTCTTCTTTGTTTATATATATATATATATATTGGGCCTATGCTCTTTAGTTGAGCCCAATTGGGCTGAAATCATTTAAGGCCAAGGGAAATCATACCACATTTCACCTGAAATTGGTACATACTGATGCACGTGGACCAATAAATGTCCAGGCTAGAGGCGAGTATCAGTATTTCATCACATTTATTGATGATTACTCTAGATTTGGACATGTGTACCTGATGCGTCACAAGTCTGAAGCTTTTGGAAAATTCCAAGAGTTCAAGGCTGAGGTAGAAATGCATCTTGGTGTTCAAATTAAGACTCTTCGGTCTGACCGAGGAGGTGAATACCTATCTGGAGAGTTCAGATCTTACCTGACCAAAGAGAGGATAGTTCCCAATAGAATGGAGTTGCTGAAAGGAGAAATAGAACCCATTTAGAAATGGCAAGATATATGCTCAGTTATTCATCTCTTTCTGATTCATTTTGGGGATATGCCTTAGAAACTGCTATGTACCTTTTGAACTTAGCTTCGTCCAAGTCGGTTTCAAAGACACCAATAGAATTATGGAAAGGGTTTAAGCCCACCATGAATCATATTCAGATTTGGGGTGCTCCGACACATGTCTTACAACAAAAGCCAAATAAGATGGACTCGCGTACAGAAATATGCATGTTTATAGGCTATCCTAAAGGAACCAGAGGTTGGTTGTTTTATAGTCCGAAAGGAAAGAAGGTCATAGTGAGCACTCATACGACTTTCTTAGAGGAGGACTATATGGCAAATTATAAGCCGGAATAAGGTTATGCTTGATGAGCTAGTCTCAGATCAAGTTTCACCTCAACCTCAGGCGGTTCCAACTTTTGTTCCTATGGTTGTTCAAAGAGGGGAAAATATACCTGTAGTTGAACACAACAGGAACCAAATTCAAAACCAGAAGTTCAGCATGATGTTCAACAAGTGGAACCTGTAGAAATGCAAGTACCACTTATGGAAGAACAAAATCAAGAATTGGTTAACCCATGCAATGAGGTTCCTCAAGAAATTGTTAATCCACCTAACTTGGATCGTCCTGTAGATGTACAACAACAAGTGCTAAAAATTCGTAGTGGGAGATTGATTCGTAAACCCACAAGATTTCTCTTGTTGGACAAATTGTATCAGGATGTCATCATTGAAGAAGATGATGATCCCACGAGTTATGACGAGGCACTAGGAGATGTTGATGCTCAGGAATGGCTTGAGGCTATGAATCGTGAAATGGATTCTTTGTATTCCAACTCAGTTTGGTCTCTTGTAGATGCACCAAAAGGGGTAAGACCCATTGGGTGTAAGTGGATCTACAAGAGAAAGAGAGGATCGGACGGGAAGGTTGAAACCTTTAAAGCTAGATTGGTGGCAAAAGGGTACACCCAAATAGAAGGTGTGGATTATGAAAAAACTTTTTTGCCAGTTGTCATGCTATCCGGATTCTCTTAGCTGTTGTAGCAAATCTTGATTATGAGATTTGGCAAATGGATGTCAAAACTGCTTTTCTAAATGGAAATTTGGAAGAAGATATCTATATGCCGTAACCAAAAGGGTTCATAGCCAAAGGGCAAGAAAACATGGTATGCAAGTTGCAAAGGTCCATTTATGGACTTAACCAAGCATCCAAATCATGGAACATCAGGTTTGATCAAGCCATTAAGTCTTATGATTTTGAGAAAAATCCTGATAAGCCGTGTGTGTACAAAATGATCCAAGGGGAAGCAATATCTTTTCTAGTGCTTTATGTAGATGATATACTCCTTATTGGAAATGACACGGAGGTATTATCAGGCATAGAAACATGGCTGAGCAAGCATTTTGATATGAAGGACCTAGAGAGGCCAATTATATTCTTGGTATTAAACTCTTACAAGACCGGAAGAATAGGGTATTGGCATTATCTCAGGCTAATTACATCGACAAAATACTTGCCAGATTCAGCATGGAGAATTCCAAGAGGGGAATTTTACCCTTCAGGCATGAAATTCATCTCTCTAAGGAGCATTCTCCTAAAACTCCTGAGCAGAGAGAACGCATGAGTAGGATAAATTACGCTTCAGCAGTAGGTAGCCTTATGTATGCTATGTTGTGCACCAGACCAGATATCTGCTATGCAGTGGGAGTAGTAAGCCGGTACCAATCTAATCCTGGAGAGGAACACTGGACAAAAGTTAAATATATACTTAAGTATCTTTGGAGAACGAGAGATTATATGTTGGTCTATTTAAGTTGGAGTCTTGAAACCATTGGTTACACAGACTCAGATTTCCAAGGAGACATTGACTCAAGAAAATCAACTTCAAGCTATGTGTTGACTCTTAATGGCGGGGCCATCTATTGGAGAAATATCAAACAATCATGTGTGGCCGACTCTACCACAGAGGCTGAGTATGTTGCAGCATCAGAAGCTGCAAAGGAAGCTGCATGGCTGCAGAAGTTCCTTATGGATCTTCAAGTGGTACTAGGTGCTAGTCGTCCCATCACACTTTATTGTGATAACAGTGGGGCAGTAACACAATCCAAGGAACCACGGTGTCACAAAAGACAAAAACACATAGAGAGGAAGTATCACTTGATTCAAGACATCATTGAAAGAGGAGACATAGTGGTAACCAAGATAGGATCGTAAGAAAACCTTACTGACCCTTTTACAAAGAATTTGCCTGAATGTGTGTTCGAGAGACATGTTACATCTATGGGTCTTAGGAGGATTTCAGATTTGTTGTAGCTTTAGGAGCTTGATTTTTACTTTGTTATTTTTGTGCCTTTCGTGCAAGACATTATGACATTGTATTTTTTTTCTGAAAGTTTTAAATGAGGTATTATTCATTTATTTTGCACACTATTTACAAACGCCAAGGTCCGGATCAATTGTGAAGTATATGATCATATGGATATGTTCATGGAGGACATGATCATAGGTTCTCATAATTGATGAACAGATTCATAGCTGTTAAATAAAGTTGGGCACTTTATTTAGGCTGCAATATTTTATGAAATGCTTTTGTCCAAATCATTGTAAAATATTGGTGTGAATTAACATTCACATTGAAAGGATCAAGGAAAGATTTGATTAAGGGTGTTTTTCTGTCATAAGGTATCAAATCTCCAGATAACTATAGTTATAAGATTGCTCCTAATTTTGAGTTTATTATAAATAGGTAATCAAATAGTTTTCATTCTTTGATTTACCAACGAGTGAGGTGCGATCTATTGACGGTCAATAACTCGGTTTTTTGGGAGTGAGATTATTTGATTATCGGTATTTATGAGATAAACAATATGAAAATTGTAGGAAATGTCCCATTGATATGTTTCGGTACTTGGATATTGAAGACACTGACCAGTGCATGTAATCCATTAGAGAAACTATCATAGTCAAGGGAATAAATAATTGATTGGATAACAGAAACTTGACAATGAATTATAGACGTTCTACAAAGAGGTGATGCATATACATGTTATATATGTTATTAATCTTGGAGTTCAAGTTCAGGCTTTTAGTGGAGTAGCATCGAATTAGATCATCATTTCTTGATTATCAGGAGCCTTGATTAATAACAGTTGGTAGATCCCCAAGCTAGCTTGAGACAAGGGATGAACTGTTTCAGTTAATGATAACTTATGAGTTACATGGTCATGGGTTCTATAGACCTAAGTTTGTACTCAAAAGAGCATGTGGGAAGTTGTTGGACCTATGTTCTATAAATACTCCTACTTAGATCATTAACATAGAGACAAAAAAATTAGAAAACAAAAAGGTGACCACACACCCTACTCATTCTCCCTCAAGAGATAGGTTGGAAGAGTTGCTAGAGACAAGGAGCCAATCAACCAAATTGAAAGCTACAAGAGGTAAACATATAAAACTGTGATGATCAATTACATCCCAAATCACAAACGATTTATATACTTCTATAGTATTCAATATGCCTACAATATATATATATATATATATATATATAAGCCTATATAAACTTCAAATTTTTGTTTCACAATTTCTCTTTTTTTTATACATTTTACGTTGAACATCTGGTTTTTTGTCCTTACAATAATTTCGATGCTTCTTTAATGTAATTGGCAGCTACTATCAGATTTGACATGCCTGCAATTTTATAGACTAGAAAGCAAGAAATAGGATTTCATTGTTACAAGTTGCTCTCAAGAAAACGTGCTTCCTGGTCGATCATTAGCCAAAGTTGACAGTGGCTTCCAAATTAAGTATGATGTGAAACAGATGAGTCGCATAATTGTGCATGTGACATAGTCATGCATGTTTTTCCATCTCAGCCGAACTGTTAGACATGTCAAAGTTAGTGCCCCGTTTTGATTCTCCGACATAATCACCATGCAATGTGTTCCTAAATTACCGTAGACAGTAGAGAAGGCCACACATGAGAAGTAGGTAAATTGTGTTTAGTCGTTGGTTCAAAGAAAGAGACACTAAATTTGTCCCATCACCCAAACATAATATAGAGAAAGAAAACATAATCTTCTATTTGTCTAAATAGACGTGATTGAATCCACAATGAAGATATTCGAGCCACGTGTCTGTGAGTGACTTGTCGAACTTTGAAGGAAAGTTATGTTATTGCTCCTTTATTTCTTTATATTATGTATATTGAGAGATAAAAAAAAAAGAAAATTAAGAAAATAAAAGATATAATAAGATAACGTGATAAGGAGAGAAATAGAAAATAAAAATAAAAATACTATACAAGTATATAAATATTGTTGATTGATCTGATATCATGATATACAAGAATAACTAGATCCATAGTAATTTCTATATTTTTCTTCATAAAATTATTCTATGCATATAATTAAATAATTACAAATTATTTTTTAAGCAAATATTTACAATTCATAGTAATAAGTGCATAAGCTTTCAGACAAAGATTAATAAACATCCCAGAAACTTCAGGAAGTTTATAAGCCATACTCAACCACAGTCTCTGTTTGTAAAGTTAAAAACCTAGACTTTTTTTTTTTTTTTTTATGTCTCTGATAGTGGAATATAATGAACTGTAATTACAATAATTCGTATTTTTTTACAGAATAATTTGTATATTTTCTTAATCATATATATCCTCAACTGTAAAGAAGACCGATGTTGCTCATATTTAATTTATGCATAATTAATTATATTCTGAGTCTTCCATGAAATCAAGTGAAACAGTTTTTAAACAGGTCCTCGTAGGGCTGGAAGAGCTAAGAAAGTCTGTCTGGCTTTGACATTTGTGTACCATGTTTATGGAATTTAGGAGTAATAAATAGTAAACTTATCATACATTACTGATTGTAATTAAAATGATATATAGGATAAAAAAATCTTCATATTATCAATAAATATATTAATTCTATTCAAATATAATGGATTAAATTTTTTACATCAAGTTGATTGATAATATTTTATCATAAAACATTAATTTTCAACTGAAAATTAACGATCCCATCTAAGTTTACGGGACAAGACTTTAATTCGGACCTGGAAAAATAATATTATTACAATAATATGATTATACTTGAAGAACAAAATGATAGAGATTTAGTGTGGACCCCCACACGTGCGGATTTTCGCCGACATGTTTTGGGGATACCCTTGTGGTGTGGTTACTTTGTTACGACAAGGCATATCCGAGCTTGAAACCCTTTGCATTGCTCCGAAAGTGAAAAGAGGGAGCATTACATGGATCCTTTAGCAGACGCAAATTTTCACTGCTTACCCCTCACAATTTATCATTAACCCACTTCAACAATTGTTACTCTCAAAAAATAAAAAATAAAAGATATTCTTCATGTTTCTTGGGAGTTTATTGTTCAGTCAATTAGTACTATAGCAAAGGAATTGCCGGGACCAACCATTCTTCATGCATTTGTTTGACTTTCTTCATCAATTCAAAATACCTCGTGGTTCCATAACTCTTTCTCTCTGTATTTTTTCCTTTTTCAACATAAATTAATGCACGCAGGATTTAGTACATAAGTTTTGAGATTTGGGTCTTTATTGTTTGTCGTCTTGAAAGTTGTTTGAAAGAAACAGCCGTAATGAAGTTTTTAATTAGTTTAGTAAATTTGATGAAGTATGTGATCTCTATCAGGAGAATATATATAATTGATCAGAGTATAGTAATTAATCATCTACAATCAAGAGTATTATATTGATAAGATTATAGTACATCATCTAATTGATTGGAGTGCTAGCCGACCTTTCGTACTATATTTTTCTTCTTCTTTTCTATCTACCATTTGTTCCTACGAGAAGATATATCATTTGATGGGAGAGAAGATGATTGCGTTAACTTTTGAAGATACGAAAAATTCTATTAAAAGAGTTAGTGTCATAATAATATATGAAATTGAACTCTTTTTTTTTTTTTTTTTATCAGAATGAGTTAAGAATGAAAATTAATTATCACAATAAATTGATCAATAAAATATTTATTACAAAGAATGATTTTTGTCTCATAAAAATGTAGAAGATGCTAAATATTTGATAGGATGAATCATATTCAAGTGATGAGTTTTGAACAAACAAAAATTACAAAATATCAAATATGATGATGTTTCTTATATTTTTTCGTGATAAAAATCATCCATTTTAAGGAATATTTTATTAATTAATTTATGATAATTAGTTTTAATTTTTAATCCATTTTGATATAAAAGCCTACGAAATTGTGTAAAAGTATTATATATGATACCAAAGACAGATATGGACAGAACGTAATCACGTACTAGTATCTTGTAAGAAGAATGTGGGAGATGAAGTAATTTTGAGGATCAAGCTCCTCCGAAGTGAGTTATAAACTAAATAAAGTTAGTTTTTATTTTGAAAGCAGAATAATTATATTATAAAAAAGGATCAAGGAGTCAATACATGTAGGACTATGATCAAAGTACTGCAGACAATCAAAAGATATCGATCGAGATGCTTAGTTAGTGTATTAGTAACTTGATTGGCTTGTGGGTTCACAAACTGAACATAACAGTTTTGAAAACAAAATTTATCAATACATCTTCTAATAACATCTCCAACTTCGTTGGTCATGAATGTTTTTGCAATGATGTTGTCCACAAGATGCTTGCAATCTGTCTCGATTACTAAGTTGATGTATGTATTTTAGTATTATATGCATGTGTTAATTTCAATATTAAGTTAAATAATATAAAAAATTTGCAAAATATCAATGTTAAATAATAAAAATAAAAAATAATTTAACATATTGTTATAGTAGCTTTGAGACCACAATACTCAATAAGGTACATATGATCAACAGACCACTTATTAAAAAAGAAAGCTTGTTAAAATTTTTTAATAAGAATATAGATATACAGTAAAGCAATTTAAATTACACTACAAAATAAATATTGAATAACTTTTCTATTTTTTTATATCAAATACTTTTTTAATATTTTTTTTTTATTTTTTACTTGTTGACACATATGGGAAAAAAAACCTTTATTTACACTGTTCACTTACCTAATTTTTGGATTGTCCCTAATGTGAAGAAATTCATTTAAAATGGTTTTATAAAAAAATGGAATTAGTTTAAAATATTTAATTTAGAAAATCATGGCCAAATTTTGAAATAAATTTGATTATTTTATAAAAAATATTAAAAATGTCAATAAAAGTGGAAAGAATACCCATCGAGCAATGGACTTAATTGCTTGATAATAGAGATATTTTTATTTAATTTACTTTGCAAGTATTGATTAAACTGAATGATACATTTTGTTTTACAGAAAATACATAATATTTATTAAAAACTATTTATTATGTTTTCAATAATACATGATGCAAAATTATTACATATATGATATTAAATATTAAAATTACCATACAAAATAAATATTGAATAACTATTTCTATTTTTTATGTATCAAATACTTTTTTGTAATATTTTTTATTTTTTACTTCTTGACACATGATGGAAAAAAAATCCTTTATTGTACCTTATGTCAGCCATTCACTTACCTATATTTGAATTCGTCCCTAGTGTGATGGAATTCATTTAAAGTGATTTTATAAAAAGAATTGGAATTATTTTAAAATATTTAATTTAAAGAATCATTTTACATTTTGAAATAAATTTTATTGTTTTTTAAAAAATATTAAAAGTATCAATAAAAGTAGAAAGTATGCACGATCAAGCAACGAACTAAATTGTTTCATAATAGAGATGTTTTTATTTAATTTACTTTGCAAATATTGGTTAAAGTACTTAATGATACATGTTTTCCCCCTGAAAATACATATTATTTATTTAAGAAACTGTTTACTATATTTTCAATAATACTTGATGCAAAATTATTATATATATTATATTAAATATTAAAATTATCATACAAAATAAATATTGAATAATTATTTTTATATATCAAATACTTTTTTGTAATATTTTTTATTTTTTACTTCTTGACACATGATGGAAAAAAAAACCTTTATTTCCCCTTATGTTAGTCATTCACTTATTTATTTTTGAATTCGTCCCTAATGTGAATTAGTTTAAAATATTTAATTTAAAAAATCATTTTACATTTTGAAATAAATTTTATTATTTTATAGAAAATATTAAAATTATCAATAAAATTGGAAAGCATGCTCGATCAAAAAAATGCAAAGTAAAGAGTTTATAAATGCAAAATAAAGAGTTTGATGGTAAAATCTGTTGCTAACTCAAACATTTTCGATGAAATTTATTCCGTCAGAAAATTTTGTTGCTAATTCAAACATTTCCGACGAAATATTTAGCACGAAAAATATTCCGTCAGAAATTCAAACATTTTTTATAGAATAAAATTGTCAAAAAATCAAACATTTCTAACCGAATATTTTCCATGTGAAATATTCTGTCGGAAATGCCAATTTTTATTGTAGTGGTTGTAGCTTCTGCTTCCAATGGTGAGGGCATACCATTGAAGGAAGAGGACATAGAAAAAATAAAATTACCATTGGAATCCCTTAAACAAGTTTCCATACCATATGTGTCATCTTGTTGGAAAATAACTGCATCCACGTTGCATTTTACAAGATCAGGAGGCGGAGGGGCCAATCTTGATTGAGACACGACAGTTGGAGAAGGAGAAAGTGTCTGCTTGCCATGTTGAATGAATTTCTAGTCTTGGAAAAATTGAGCAGGGTGTTGCAGACATATAGTAATAGCCTTTTGAACATCATCCCATACTTTGTCATTTCTATATCTCCACATGGTCCACGATACTGAAGTAAATTTATTAAGTTGAGCTTGCGGTAGTTTTTGAAGTGCAACAAATACGAAGGAATTGGTGTCATGTGCCAAAGAAGCAAACTCGTCCACTTTGTGGAGTAATGAAACCTCAAGCCAAAATTTCTATACTTGTGGGTAGCTTACGAATAAATGCCAATCATTTTCTATGAAATCCTTACAAAAAGGACATGAGATGGGACATTTCACTCCTCTAGTAACCAACTTTTCATGAGTGGGAAGGTAGCCACGAGCAATCCTCCATAAGAACAAGCGTATTTTGTGTGGAATTTGTAGCTTCCAAATATCATTCCAATTACCAAGAACATGAAGTTGGAAGCAATCAATCATTTTTTCTATTGCATGCTAATATGAAGATTTGACGGAAAAAGTACCATCCTTGCTATGTTTTCAAAGAATCTTATCTAGATCATTTGAGAGATAAATAGACATTGAAAGAATACAAGATATATCATGTTGAACAAAGAGATCATGAAGAAGTGTCTCATTTCACGTGCATGATGAGTGGTCAACGAGAGAACTTATAGTTAAATTTTTTAGCCCATTAATAGGAGGAGTATGAACATATGAATTTTCAGATTCTTGAATCCAAGGATCAAACCAATTTTTTCATCTCCAAGTCTCCATCTAATGCCATCTTTCGCTAAAGCCTATGAAGTGTGGATACGACGCCATGTATAGCTTGGGTTATGTCCCAAAGAGAAACCCAGGAAATCACCATTAGGATAACATTTTGCCTTGAAAACTTATGAAACTGAAGCATACTGGTCAGAAGCTAACTTCCATACTTGCTTCCCTAGCATGACCAAATTAAAAGTATAAAGATGTCTGAAACTCATACCTTCATTCTCCTTTCTGATAGTTAAGTGATCCAACCGAGCCAATTTACTCCTTTTCAAGAACTTTTGTTACTACCCCCACCAAATGAGTTCATCATCTTTTGAATCTCGTCCTACAAATTTGATGGAAGAAAAAATGCACTCATACAGTAAGAGGGAATAGCCTTGTCCATTGATTTGATGAGAACCTCTCTACCAGCTTTAGATAAGTGTTTTCCTGACCAATGTTGAAATTTCTTCCAAATTATGTCTCTTATGTAGCCAAAAAATGATTTCTTCTTCCTCCCTATCATGGAAGGCATTCCAAGATATTTTCCAATGCCAAGGTATTCTAAGACTCCCAATGTTCCTAAAATCTGCTCCTTGAGAGGTGTTAAGTGTTCCTACTGAATAATATTTTTTACTTCTGCATGTTTATAGAAAGACTAGATGAGGTCTCAAAAGCACCAAGAATATCATGTAAAAGATCAGCCTCTTCTTTTGATTCCTTGCAAAATAAAAAATAGTTGTCAACGAAAAATAAGTGTAAGGAGAGGAGCTCCTTTACACACTTTAATACCATGAATATCTCCTTTTCTCTCATAATTTTAAGTGATGATGTTGGATGCTCCATACATATATTAAAGAGATAAGGGACATTCGATCCCCCTGTCTGAGTCGTCTCCCTAGAAGAATAGGTCCAACTCCTTCACCATTTACTAGAACATGAAAACCTTCCAATTTCACACACAACATCATCCAATCAACCCGTTTTCTATGAAATCCCATTTTTTGATTAATAACTTGTGGATATCTCCAATCAACTTTATCAAAAGTTTTATTAAGGTCAATCTTTAGAGAAAATTCACCCTTTTTACCTCTCACTTTACATTTCATGTGATGGATGGTCTCAATGGTAACAAATACATTATCCAGAATAAAGCCCCCTTCAACAAAAGTTGATTGCTCCTTTGATATGCAATTAGGGAGGACAAGTTTTAACTTGTTGGTAAACACTTTGGATACAATTTTATACAACAAATTGCAAAAAGAAATAGGCCTTAGATCATACATAGAATGAGGATTATCAATTTTGCGAATCAAAGCTACATTGTTGCTATTTAAGCTCTATGGGAAAAAAACATTGATTCAACCAAACCCACACCATTTTGAAAAATATTGTCTCTAATTAAATCCCAAAATCTTTTGTAAAAAATAGGATTAAAGCCATTGAGTCGAGGGACTTATTTGAGCGCATTTCCAAGACAACATTTCTAAACTCACATTTTTCAAAAAGAGAAACAAGCTTAGCATTTTCTTCACACGAAATTTTCATAGGGACATGCTCTATTGCATCAACATGAACATCATCACAAGTATACAAAGCTTAAAGATAATTCTTTGCTAATTGGCACAAATTAATCTGGCTGGAAAGAACATCACCATTATCATTATGAAGCTTTGTAATAAAAAATTTCTTCTTCCTAGCATTTGGAGATGCATGAAAAAAATTTAGTGTTGTCATCACCATCCCTCATCCAATAAACTTTAACGCGTTGCCTCCAAAAAGCCTCCTCTTGAGCAAGTAAAAGGTTTAATTCATCCTTGGCACTTTTAAATTCACGCATTAGAATTGTACCTTAGAGATCCATCATTTCCTTGCACTTCTTTATGTCTTTCGTAAAACGAGAATATATGCAAAAGCCCCATGAGAGAAGATAATTTGAACACATATGGAGCTTTGAAAGGAAATCCGAAGATGAATTCTTTGACCACCCATTTTGCACAACAGTATCAAGATCTTGTTCTACAATCCAACAATTCTCAAAGCGAAAACTTTTGTTTTTCCCTTACATATTCACATGGAAAAAGATTTAAAATGATTTGCGAGTGGTCTAAAACTCCAGCAAGGGAATTCAATAAATTGCAATCTAGAAATAAATCCAACTAGTCTTGACAAGCTAGTGCCCTATCCAGCCTTTCCTCCACTTCATTAGTTGTTCCTTTACTCTTCCGCCAAGTGTAAGGATAACCATTCATAGGGATGTCAACTAGGTTTGCATCAGATAACACTTCTCGAAATCCCCTCATAAGCCATATAAGGTGATAAAAACAACCCTTTTTGTCCTCAGCTGAAAGGAGATCATTAAAATCTCCTAAAATGCACCATGAATATTTGTGTCAATAGAAAGGGACTGAATAAATCCCATGAATCCTTCCTTCTCCTTCTATCTGGAAATCCATAAAACCATGTAAGACACCAAATAAGTATGTTTGGATGGTGAATCTCCATATCAATAAAATTTTGGAAAAAGTTTATTAAGCGATAATTATATGACTTTCTCCAAAATAAAGCCAAACTACCACTTCTATCGAACAATCAATAGAGAAACAATGATCAAAATTTAGCTTCACTTTTATTTCATCAATTTGTTTGACATGAATCAAAGTTTTGCAAAGAAAAATAGCGTCCAATTTATGAGTCCGAATGAGGTCACAAAGGGAATTAACTGCTCATGGGTTGCACAAGCCCTAGTAGTTCCAACTTAAACAACTTATTGACCCTGGTAGGCTTGGCTGCTTGGTCTCGCCATTAAAAATGATCATCATTTCCAGATTTGCCTTGCACTTTGAGGTCAACTATAGTGGTTGTTTCGTTGATAATTGTTGCCATCTTGCTTGATTCTATCGTTATCAATGTCTTCCTTTTTTTGTCCCCCACAATTAAGTTTGTATCCATATCATCATCAGTTTCAGCACCACCATTGGGATATTAATGGGATTAACATTATTTGGTATTAATGCACGGTTGTTAGGCTGTGGCAAGAGAATATTAGGCTCTTCAAATGTTGCAATCAAGAGATCCTCACATTTTTATTTTCCATAATTATAGCCTCATTATTTGTAGGTTTTGAATTTTCATTAATTGTTAATGAATTTGAAACCCCCCAATTATGAGTTGCCACACTGGACTACTTCCCTCTTTCTCTGAGATAATTGTGATCAGTCGACCATGGCTGAAGATATAGGATTTGCATGAATTTTTGGACCCCAAACACGTTCACCATCATCCTTGTCTAGCTTGAAAAGTTTGCTACAAAATTCATCCGTAAGACCAATGGAACTGCAAAAGTAGCATAAGAGACCAAACCTCTCATACTTAAAATTGATAATTTTTGCATCTCCTCCCTCCTTTCTTATCTTCTTTATTCTCTTGAGTGGTTGTTGACGTCTACAAGAACCCGAATTCACATAAAAGCCATCCATGGACTCGAGTTATGTTTGTTGTCATAGTCCAAGAAGGTACCCAAAAAGTTACCTATATTCTGACCCACAAATATTGTTGCAAAACCCGATGGAATGTTGTGCACTTGAACCTAGATTGGAATTTTGTTTAAAGGCACCTGACTTAGGATCTCCCCCTTGTAAATACCCGTATGCATCTGATTCATTAGCATTGATTTACGGTCATTAAGCGCAGCAATTATCACAGATAATTAAAAATGGAAGCAGTAAACAAAATGACGTCATCAAACGTCATTAACAACATCAACTGTACATAATATATGGTGAATTCTCATATATACAAAGTATATGTCTCAAAACTGTACATATCCCTCATCAGTTACAAAACATAGGCCTAAAACAAAAATAGAGCCAACATGCTCTTCAATCTATGCCTAAGATTCTCCTAGAATCTATCCCTGCTCGGGCCTCTTGCCCTGGGATCTATCAGTCGCTCCCTGAGCATCACCTGCAAAACATAATCCCTAACAGGGGTGAGATAATAATCTCAGTAAACTCAGGGTCCTTGGAGGTCTTTCCTCACCCTGGTTCACTTTTATGCACATAATATCAAAATTGACATTTCACTAGCCATCACAGTTATCAAACCATAATACCACATGTACATAACATACATACGTATACATCAATGCCTGAGGAGGCTTCATCCATTTACATGGGCACATCTCACATCAGGACTTACTAATCATGCCTGAGAAGCTTCATCCATCTATATGGGCACATCTCACATCAGGACTTTCTTACTTTGCTTGAGGAGGCTTCATCCATCTATGTGGGCACATCTTGTAACAACCGCTTCTACTTCGCTTTTACTTGTTTTATTTATTATTTTGTTTCCTGAATTTTTTTTAAATAAATAGTAATAGCCTAAAACTAATTCCTTTTACGTTTTAAAATAAAACAGACGAATATGAAAATTTAAGCGTCATCTAACTGTGTTTAAGTTCAAATAGCATACAGTCCATTATTACAGTCCATAGAAAGTTATTATCATACAGTCCAATACATAAACAGTCCAAGATACATAAACAGAATAAAAATCATCACCAAGTCCTCATCACATCTTCTTGTACAATCATCCACTGTTAATATCACTGTTCATCTGCTCGCCCAAATAATTTGGGGTCATCACAGGTGTCAACCACAGACACAAACACAGGGTAAGTCATGATAAACAGAGTTTAAATAAAAACAAAAACAGAGTTTAAATAAAAACAGAATTTAAATAAAAGAATAATCTTATAAACAACCCATATACTACAAGATGCATAGAATATGCATGATGCATGACTTCACAATTTCTCAAAACATGGCCATGGTTAGCATAGCTTAACACCTCGCGAGTTGGATCGATCAGTCAGGATAGGTCCGTGTTGCAATAGGACTCACACCTACTCTACATATGATCATCATGGGTAGGTGATCTCCCCACGGCCACTCTCCCCCAGTTCAACACCATAGAACGCTCTTTCTCAACTCTAGCTATCTGACAAACCTCCTCATGAGGTAACATCTTCACGGATTAACCCCCGCTGGGTATGTGCATATGGAACATGCATGAATATTTTTCTCATCTCATCTTTTCTCATCATTCATCATCTTTTCTCATCATTGATTCATTTGGTGTGTTATAAAAAAATTTAATTTATTTGAAGCCATATGGAATAAACAACATAGATATCATTTTTAGGTAAAACTTCACAAAACCAACAAATCTCACACGACCATCACTACTTAAATCCATTTTAATTTTTGAAATATTAACTACTTAAAAGAAAATTATATTTAGTCTATTGTATCTTACACAATTAATATAATTCAATATGATTCTATACTAACAAAATAAACATTCAAGGAATTATTTAAATTAAAGAAAACATGACAAGAATACTAAACTAACTTATAGAAGATAAAAAAATATGTTACTTATAGCAAAATAATTCTTAAACACATTAAATCAAATCCATTAAACATAAAAAGGTTTGTAAGCATCACATAAAAATTGTGTAAGCATCATATAAAATTTTGTGAACTTATTTTGTGTCTTGTTCATTAAAGTTAGTATAAGTTAATTATCTCATTATTAACAATTAAATTCATAGTCTAAGGTTCATTCATATCATATATTTAGGGTCCTTTGGAGTTCTTCCATCAAGTCCAAATAATCCATCTTAAGACTTCATTAGCACAAATATTAACTTCAAACATAGTTAATATTTAAACTTAGCTTATCAAGGACTTCCCCATACCTTGATTTGTTTTCTTAAAAATTGAACAAGCTTGCTCCTTAACTCCTTAGCTTCCACGTGATTTAATCAAGGTTGGTAGGATGATTTTGCTTTGGAAAAAGGTATTTGAAGAAAGGAATGAAAGTG
>PYAF01000203.1:350888-373229 GCA_007407185.1 Glycine tomentella | reverse complement strand
TTGGAAAACTAATTACTCAATATTAGTGAAGTGTATGTAACACTCATTAGGTTGTTCACTGGCATAAACCCTAAACCGGAATCCATAACCCCTAAGTCTGTAACCGAAGAACTAAACCCGAATCACAAACCTACCTCCCATAACAGAGTAACCCCAACAAACCTTCATATCCTCCAATGTTATAGTTGCTTCTCCCCAAGGAATTTATATTATTATCGTTGTTGTTATTATTACTATTATTGTTGTTGTTGTTGTTTTTGAGCATGTATATGATGCCCTAAGTCCCCTAAGTCTGTAATCGACGACCTAAACCCTAATCACAACATCGGACCTAAACCCTAAACCCTAGGTCTGTTCCCAACGCCATAAACACTAATCACAATGTAAACCCCTAACCTAATCTGAAATCCACCAACCTAAATCTGAAACCCTAAACCCTAGATCCTAAATCCTAAATTCGATACCCAAAATCCAAAATCTGAAACCCTAATCACAACGTAAACCCCTAACCTAAACTGAAATCCATCAACCTAAATCTGAAACCCTAAACCATAAACCTTAGATCCTAAACCCTAAATTCGATACCCAAAATCCAAAATCTGAAACCCTAATCACAACATAAACCCCTAACCTAAACTGAAATCCATCAACCTAAATCTGAAACCCTAAACCCTAAATTCGATACCTAAAATCCAAAATCTGAAACCCTAAAACATAAACCCTTCGGGAACATGCCCAGGCCTTCTCCTCTCAATTTCGAGCGCGTGGCCACCAGTTTCGCGTCAATCGGACGTCCCAGTCAAAAGTTACGACCTTCCGTAATTTACGAAAATACCGCGAAAACCCTAGGACACTGTTGCTGCTGCCACGTGACGCCATCTGGTGAAACACGCCCCATCTGGGCGTGTTTAAACACTCCCCAGATGGGCGTGTTTCACTGCCCCATTTTGCCAAATTTTCTTAGTTTTGCCCCCTTTTTCAAATTAAATAATTAAATTGTATTATTTTTAAAAATTAGCCACACATAACTATTCTAGAAATAACTATAAAGTTATTCATATCAATATTTTTTTTATACATATTAAAATTTATTGACTAACTATTGAATATGTCGATGTATTATGTATATCAAATTTTAGATAAAAGAAATATTTGTTGATATGAAATCTATTAGTTACTTATATTTTAAAATGTATATATTATATGTTAAATTAAGAGGGTGAATCCTGAGATAATGATGAATTATTAATTAATAAAATTTGATATATGGACAAAAAGTTATTGAATAAAGAAATAACTTGATCCTCTTTTTTTATACTTTTTATTTTACCAAAAATTAAAAATTATCCTAGCGATATACTGGAAACTTGTTACTGCAGGTTGAAGTTTATGGTCGATAAATTTAGTGGAAAACAAAAATGCCCGAATTGAACAATTACTGTCTATGCCGGAAATCAGTAAGCGTATCAATTGAAAGGTGATCTAAAAGCTGTTCCCGACACAGTCTTTGGGCCATTGTTTCCCTGTCTACGTACCTTGAAGACCCTTTGAGGCATAACTCATATATGCATGGATACATAGCATGAAAGCAGCCAAACAAAACATATGGATGTTTTCTACCTTCTATTGCATCACAAACGCAGACACGGGGAGAGAGAAAAGGAAATGAATGAAACTATATATTAAAATTAATTCAATTAATTAGGTCGTGTATATGGATCGAGTGGTTGGGAGAGAAAATTCGAGAGAAGGAACACAATCACACATGCCACGTGACCGGTGATAAACATAAAACTCATGTTGGAGACATAAAGTAGATTAGATGGTTAAAAAAAATACAGATTTAATCTTTTTTATTAATATACTAACATTTATTAATAAAAAAATAATATTCATGTGATTTAATAAGACTCAACTTAAAATCTACTTATTTAAAGTCACATAATTTTTTATTCATAAAAATCAAAGTCAAATGATCAAGTTTACAACAACATATTGACATGATGTGCATTGAATTAGATCCCTTCTTGATATATAAAGTTATCAATGTCTTTTTGGTAAAAATATAAAGCCATAAGTATGTTATAAAATAAAGAAGTAAAGAGTTTTTATAAAATTAGAGAATAAAATAACCCACGATCAGATTCCCTCCTTTTCAAAAAATATCCAAACAAGTTTTGAAAGACAAAATCACATTCACAACCAAGTATACCATTATTAGTATCTGACCCCATGAACCACCTCACTGAAGCACTCGACTTCCACCAACCATAGCAAGTCATTGCCTCAGGAAAGGGTATGGTACAAGTTTACA
The DNA here is from genome assembly GCA_007407185.1 of Glycine tomentella. NCBI lineage: Eukaryota > Viridiplantae > Streptophyta > Magnoliopsida > Fabales > Fabaceae > Glycine > Glycine tomentella. Next base: position 370,915 of record PYAF01000203.1, on the reverse strand, counting down.
ATCTGTCACCAAAAATAGCTACTAGAATTTTTATCCTTTATAATTATTTTAGAACAGTGAGTTATCATATTAGTATGTTTCCCCTTTTTTTCGTCAAGTGCGAGTGAGCTGCCACATTAACATGTCTTTCCTTAACGCAGAAGTCTCTTCAAATAAACGAGTCAATAGGATTTTAGCAAAGAGAAGTAAGTAGCCACAACGTGCTCCACAAACATGCGTTTGGTTCCCATCTCATGTTACCTGACGCGTGTATTTTCTGAAACAATGAAGAATTGTTTTATGTTTTTATCATATGAATTTTAGCATAAAGGTAATTAACGATCAACTTTATATAGGTAAAAATGTAATAGGGTTCAAATTTTTAAAGAAGCTAGGTCTTAAACTTAGAGAAAAAATAATTAAAATTTTTTACTAAAAATGATAAGTCATATTCTGATAAAGTTAATCATCCATAAAATTAGTAAATATGTCACATTTGTTTATATATATATATATATATATATATGTAGACCCGATGAGTACCAAAAGTCATTTACAAAGGCAGCAGACCCCCTGAGATGCTACTATGAACATATGGATACACAATATTAACATGGTAGCATATAAATATAACCAAGGCCAAGAAGCACCCAATAAAGAACCACCAATACATTACCATACATATGTGCACACAATATGTTAATTATCACTTCAATATGCTAATAGTCACACCAAGAAATTATTGACTGAGAAAAAAAAAGAATCAACTTAGATATTGTAATATTTTAAGCTCCTAGGTAAACAAGAAGCTATATTCACCTTGGTGAAATATTAACATTTGGACACACTAGGAAGAGGCAGAACACACTTGAATGAACTAAGTATAGTCAATTTTTTATTTTTTAAATTGATAGTATTTCTTGACTAGAACATATATCTATCAGAAGTTGGAAGAATTCAAAAAGAAGACATGCACCAATAATCAATCAACAAATAGATTATAAGAATAAAAGTAACATAATATAAATTTATTTTATCATATTATCTTCATTAAATTCATTTTCAACTAATGCTGCAAGACCTGAAACTCACTTAAATTTTAATCTCGACTCATACTTATGCTTCAAGATAAGAAATTGAATGCAACAGTGCATGCAATACACCAGAGTGGTATTTGATTGGAGAAGTCAATCGAAGAAAAAAGAAATCCCTGTTTGCCGCCCCATCCCACTGACACAAACAGTTAATAACTGTTTTTTCCCTCCAACCTCGGTTTGTGATGTGCAACAGTTGGAAAGGCTAATAAGTGAGAAAAAGATACATTCCCAAAGCGAAAGGGACAGAGTGTGTGAGTGAGCGAAACGTAACCACACAGGTGACTCAGGCCAATTGAGAGCTAAAAAAACAAAAACAAAAATTTGATGCTCAAGCAATAGATGGAGTGCGTGGGACCCACGCTAGCCAACCAGTGACGAGACTTGTTCTAACTCTTGCTGCATTAACTCGAAAAAGTTTGATTTTAACACCTTTCTGCCCTCTCTCATATAAACCCCTCCACTAGCACACCCTTTTGCTCGCATAGTTGAAAATTTCCCCTGCTTTCACCACTTGTGAGTTGTTGAGTCTCTGAATTCACACGTTGACACCCCCAAAAGCAAAAACCCACCATAAACCTTCACATATGCATATACCACTCTCCCCTATGATTATACACAACAAATTTTGAGATGGGTCCTTCCAAATTTGCAAGCTTTGCCATCCGATTCTGTTTTTTATTCTGATCGGATTAGCTTTGAAATTAATCACAACTCACACTCCAAAATTCTGTTTTTTTGTCCTCCTTTTCAACTACCTATCTCAAGATCAATCGGTAAAAATTATTCCAATTTAATTAATAGTCTCGAATTCGATGAGTAACATCAAATACTCAAGAGACAAACTCTTACTCAAAATAATCCTACTTGATTCGAGTAAGATTATTTTTCGTGAAAGATACTTATGATTTGTATCAAAAATATTTATCTCAATTTGGCTTTTGAGATAGTGAGTGGAAGAAGGGTTTGTTGTTGATTTTGGTATTGGTGGTGGTGGTCATGGCAAACAACAGTGGAAAATCCACCAAGGATGGTGTTGAAGGTACTCCATTCAAGGTGATTGGTGAAAGTGAAGGCCAAGATTGGGAGAAAGAGAAGGGAAAGGGTCTTGATTTGAGCTCCGGGAAGAGACAATGGAAGCCAGTTTTTGATGATGCTTCCGTGTCACATAGGCCTCTCAAGAAAATCCGCAGCCCCGAACCCGAAAACCCGAATCAACAACAACAACCACAGCCATCCTCTATGCTGTCTCTTCAACCTCCTACATCAAGAATAGTGTTTCCTTTTGCTTTTGAAGGCTCTCAACATCCAATGCCATTCCCACACCCTTTTGGAACCACAAACTTGCCTCTTTTTCGTCCACCTCTTCATCCAACTCAACAAATGATATCTTTTGGGGCCCAACAGAACATGGGGTATCCACCATTCCTAGCCCCAGAATCCACCATGCTACACCAACACCAACAACACCATCATCAACAGCTTCTTCAGTATTGGAGTGATGCACTGAATTTGAGTCCAAGAGGGAGGATGATGATGATGATGAATAGAACTGAAGGAAGACAGATGTTAAGGCCCCAAGCACAGCCTTTGAATGCTACCAAGCTCTATAGGGGAGTGAGGCAACGCCATTGGGGCAAATGGGTCGCTGAGATTCGTCTTCCTCGCAATCGAACTCGCCTTTGGCTTGGAACCTTTGACACTGCTGAAGATGCTGCTATGGCTTATGATCGCGAGGCCTTTAAGCTTAGAGGGGAAAATGCAAAGCTCAATTTCCCTGAACTCTTTCTCAACAAGGCAGAACCATCCACAACTGCTCCTGCATCTTCTTCTAATGCAGGTTCAACATCAACATCAAGCCAGAACACAAAGCAACCTGAACCAATACCAGAAGAGACGACTAACACTGAGAGTGAGGACATGCCACCAACAGAGACATTTGCAGTAGAAAACGCTGAAACCGGAGAAGGAATTTCACAGCCTCAGGAATTGGTTTGGGGTGAATGGTTCAATGCAATTCCTGCAGGTTGGGGACCTGGAAGTCCTGTATGGGATGATTTGGACCCCAACAACAATCTTCTTTTGCATACACAACTTCCCTTTGTGAATCCGAATCAGCAAGAGTTCCATGATGCTGGTGCTTCTTCTCAGACACAACAAGAAGATAACAGCACAGAACCAGGTTCTTCCTCTCCCTCTTGTCCCATGCGGCCCTTTTTCTAAATGGTTAAGATTAAAATCATGTCTAAAATTAGCATCTTTTAGTCTTTCTCTTTGGTTAGTATAAGAGAATTATGAAGTCCCTCATTGGATAAAGAAAGACACTTTTTGGACAATACGCCTCTTCTGCTTGATACAGTTTTAGTTTAAATGGATTTCCTCGATGAATCAGTTATTGGTTCTCAGCCGAGGAATACTCCAAATTTACTATAAAAAAAATTCAGCCCACTCCTCACTCATTTCGTATTGAGCCTATGCAAAAATTCAAAGTGTTGAGAGATTCCTCTTAGTTTTCTTTCTTCTCCTCCTGAATTGATAACTATCTTGGTCGGTTACTGAAGCTTCCACACGTTCACATATCAGGACAAGAGTAATAACCACACCCCACCAATTTTATTTTGTTCTCACTGGTTGCAGATATTTTCAACAACCTGTGAATCATGGATGTTTGAAGTAAATAAACATTTTCATTTCCTGAAAAATTCTGCTGCAACAAGGCTACATATTTTAACAGGCCTTTCAGCATCTGGCTCATACTTGGTGGGCCTTGCCTTAATTTGTTCCTAGTGATAATAGTTTAGTTTTCTAAATTTTTGGGTAATTTATTTTAATACTAGTATTATTCTCTTTGCTCTCTTGTACTATTTGTTGTTTTTAATTGAATTATGCAGTGGTGGCTGTAGTTTAGCATGACCATGAAGGAAACGTTTTTGTGATTTCCTTTTTAATGTCCATAATGATAATGTTCCGTTATGAGCTTCCTTTTTCAGCTCGAAGGATGGCTGTATATTATTATTATTATTATTATTATTATTATTATTATTATTATTATTCCATTTGTACTTTGTTATGCACATTGTTTAAATTCATATTATCTATTTGGTAACAATTCCAGTATAATATGATATTAAATTCATATTAGTATTTTTTTTATCTTGAAATGTGTATTGCAAAATATATTTTAATTGTAGTTTTATGTTTCTTTAATTCTATAATTTATTATATATAACATCAAGATTGATATATTATGTTAATAAATCAGGTTAATAAAAATAAACTCATATATACTTGGGACTTTATCAAGCCAAGTTTAAATTCAAGTAAATTATCCTATCAAAATTATGAGCCACATTAATTAGAATAGAAGTAAACTCATGCTAACTCTTCCTATGATCACCCCTAATAATACTATTCTGGTTTTGATTTTCCTCCATTGTCATCATAAATAAAAATGTTGATAAAATAAAAGTTGTTCTTTTTTTCTAAATTAAGAATTGTGTAGGCACCATTTGGACACCACTTAATTAGGTATTACTTGGTCACCATTTAAGCATCATGTAGGCATATTTGGGCATCACTCAGGAATCACACATAGAAAGTAGACACCGACATACGACTTAGGCACCACACCGACTTAGGCATTAATATTACACAGGAAACAAAGAATAAATATACATAAATTCATGTGTTATGTGACATCTTCAGAGAAAAAGAGAAGTATAGATTTGATAAGTGATATGATTTGACTGGAAGAAAAATATAATAGCAAAAAACAAAAGTGTCAATTAAGTGTTTATAATTTATGAGTATCTAAATATAACCACTTGGGAACAAACTTCATAGTTTGTCACTTAGACATTACATAGTCATCGCACCACTGATAAAAAAAAAAATGTTTGAGGTAAAATTACTTTTGCAAACGGATTACAACTTATAAATCAATGATGTTTGTAACAAAAGATTCATAAATACAATCATAAAAGTGCTATAAAAAAACTGTCAAAAAAATGCTATAAAACTAAAAGGTATTAAAAATAATTCAATAAGTAGCTAAAAAATAAAAAGATAATTAAGTGGAATGATAAAAAAAAAGTTAGTTTAGTTTAAAGTTTTTAATTAAAAGTTGAAAGTTGTTAAACTGTCTTATTAAACTATTTTTTAAATTTTCATTAAATTAATTGATAAATAATAAATTATATATAAAACATATTTATGTGATTATGTAGATTTTAATTTTATTTTAATAATAAATAATATATATTAAAGTAATTATAATTATAATTTTTTAGTTTTTTTATATAAATGGAGGTAATAAAATTTTGGAGCATTTAAATTTGTCACTATTAACTTAATCCTAGTATAGTTATATATTAATTCATTTTAATTTTTTATTATTTCTTGTCTAGAGGCTAAATATTTTTATTAAAAATAACGATATACAGTATAATAACTAAAATATGACCTCGTGCATGCAAGGGGATTCACTAGAAGGAGTGGATATATAATATATACTTTTCTTATGTTTCATTATAATTATCATCCTAGATTATTCTATACAAATAAAAATAATATTAATTTTATAAATTTAATCCTTTAATCATTATTTTTTTTAATTTTTATTGTTCATATCATCAATACTATATATAAGAGATAAAAATAATAATTGTTACATTAAAAATTAAAATAATTATTATTTTATGTTAATTTTTTTTATTTGATGATTATTATGAAACGGAGAAAGTGAAAAGAAATTTGGGGTTGGCTTTGTTCATCGCATTGCCACAGATTGTTGCTATTTCTCTAATTGTCATTGAATAGGATGGTGGTGGACAGGTAGGTATTTTAGGTGCGACAATTGTGGCTTTGAGTGGAATGAATATTGTAAACAAAAATTATTTATGTGACAATCAACAATCTATATCTAATGAAAGAAAGAGAGAAAAATATAAATTTAAAATGTGATATATGCAATAAAAGAAATTAAAAAAAATTAAGAGTGTTAATTAAGTGTATATGACACATACGTCTATATATTATTACTCTATTATAAAGGTGAGGATGAGAGTTTAATTTTCTTGAATTAAAATAGGAGGAGGTAGAAAAGGAATTTCATTTGAAGCAAAAAGAAAAGAAATTTCTTAGAAAATTGATGATAAAAATGAAAATTTAAAATAATATGTTATAATTCTAAGATATTGATTAAGTTTTTTTTTATTTATAACCTACTTTAATTTGAATGAAACCCGATACTTTTTTATGATCACCCTAATTAGAATTTTGATTCTCCAATGAAATCTCACTCTAAGTTAATCACATCTAAAGTTTATCATCCTTAAATATAAGCACATATTTTAATTGTTTTTTGTTTTTGAATATTGTCCAATGTTTTAGTACGTAACATAGGAGAGTACGTACTCAAGAAATCTAAAACAATAAATAATTTTGAGGATAGAAATTGACCGATTATTAATTATATACTGTTGGTGTAATTCTGGATGTACTTAATTAGTTTGGTAAAATAACTATAGCGTTTTTAAATTTAAAATATGATAAAATGATTGGTAATCTGATATAATCGATACTTTATTTGCAAATGCAATCAACTAATTTTTCATATTTACTATTGATATTCTTTTTCTTATTTAACCGCCAAATGCAAAATTTCTATCAACTTCTGACATTTTCAAATAGGATTGTGTTGTGGTTATTGGAATTTGGGTCGGAAGTTTAGGAGCAGGCTGCAGCCTGCAAGGGAGGGGGGATCCAATGATGGAGAAGATGCAAATGAGTCCAAAATTTCCGACTCTCTAGAAGCAAAAGTGTGTGAAAAAGCCAATGATTGAGAAAAAAATGCTAATGCACTCTTTTCTTTTTGTACAAATGTGTTCATACACTTTTTTTAACGTACTTTTTATAATTAATTAAAATTAATTAAAAATAAAAAGATTATGTAAATCTCATTCTTTATTTACTCATAATTTTATATTTCTTTTAATATAAGAAAAAATATATTTTTTCTTCTTATATTCAAGATATGAAAGTAATTTTTAATAAATTTTAATTAGTAAAAAAGTGTGTTTTAAAAGGGGTATGTCAATAAATATGTTGTTAGCAGAGCAGATTGTAGTGTAGCATGATACAAATGGAAATTTGTTCTCATGATTATGTTACATATTTTGTCAGCAGATTCCTGATTTCCATAGTAATAGGCTAATAGCATTACTACATAATGCATTTGATCTGTATTAGTTTTATTTACCAAAGAGATCGAAGGAATAGCCCCAAGTTTCACTCTGGACTAGGAAACTAAAGAAGAAGAAATACATCATGGATGGAACTAGTTGCAGAGGGATCCAAAAGCCATATAAGTGCAAATTCTAAGATAGGTGATTGAGTTTCCTCTCCCGTAGACACCTTATATCAATTAAAGCTTCAATATGCCTCCGTTGGCCCTTTTTTATTTGTAATAGCAAAGACATGCTTTTTGATGTATGTGCAGGCATCTACCCTATTTGATAGATCGGCTTGATCAAGAGATGTTTTGTTATCTTATGCATTCGTAATTTTTTAGAGTGATCTTGGGTGAATAGAACCAGACACAAAAATTCTCTAGGCAACAAGGAGGTACAAAGGCACACCAGAATTAGAAATTGTAGAAGATAATCTGCTGCCACGATTAAAAGAGCATTCATTTCTATTACCATGTGAGTGATTCTCCTTTACGTTCTTAGGTGTGCATGTGATGATGGCGTAACAAATTTGTGATTCTGCCGTCACTATCGAACAAATTGGTCACATTGGAGGAGGTAATTGAGAGAGAGAGAGTAATTGGGAGAGAGGGAGAGTGTGATTGCTCAAGCGAGGGAAATAGTGAATAACACATGGATTTTTTAATGAGTTAAATGATAACCGTTATATTAGATTAAAATAGATGGATGAGAATTGGCGTCAAAACATAATTTATTAACTTGGAGTCAATCGATCCTAACCCATGATTAATATGTTACATAATGTGGTTTCATACACTTATTTTGGGCCTAATTTTAGTCGCATGTTCTTTGAGTCCCTTGTAAGTTAAGGATTTGTTCTTTTAGTGTGTGTTTTTTTCCTATTCCTATTATTAAAGCAACTTATATATATATATATATATATATATATATAAGATAAGAATGTTTCAGGGTTTTAGTTTTGTTCGATAGAAGGGGTTGATTGATATAAATGCATCATAACCTTTAAGTGTCACTTTCATTCTAAAAAGTTGTACATTGACAAAGGAACATCATAGTTAATTGAAAATTTTAGCTATGATAAAGATATTGACAATCCTTTTAGCTACACCATAATTCATTTTTAAGCAGTCATGTGTCTCCTTGAGTGTGTGGTTTAGTGGTTGATTATCTGAATGACTTTCACAACTCGCCCTATTAAATGTCAATTAGGCCAAGGTATTTAGATTATTCCATTCAATCTATTACGAGGCATAGTTATTGTACGTGCTCTTCTTTGTATTATACTATTGTCAAGTATACTCGGATGCAACATTTATTAAGAAAGAAACGTTGGTTTTCAATTAATTGATTCTCCTTTATTAAAAAAAAAAAAAACTAAACATGTCATTTCTTTTGTTTTTAACCCATCTTACCTTACCCGGTCGAACTGAACATTACCTATTGATTCCTAATTTTTTTGTTAAAAAGGCTACACGTGACTTTCTACATGCTCATTATGTGACCATTGACCATCATATATGGCATTGTATTTTTATCATGTTACAAGTTGTAGTTTGTGAGGCAAACTTCATATTATCTTTATTATGCTTAAGTAAAAAATAGGCAAATCGTTTATTTTGCCATGAATAAAGAAGCAATTTGTTTATAAAAAAACTGAAAAAGTGAAACTGTCATTCAAATTTTTTATACCTAAAATCGTCTTTCAAAAGCGACTTACCCATTTTGATAATTTTTTAAAAATCTATCCATTTGGTAATTAATAAAAATTACACCATTTTGAAAAAAAAAAAAAAAAAAGATAGAAGTGCTATTTCTAAATCCATGTATTCTCATATTTTCACCGTCCAATTAGACACTTTGAAACAACTATTCTCAATATAGAGAATTCAACTGAAAAATTAGTCATAAATTATATAAGATCATTAAAACAATTTTAATTTCATTCATTATTTTTTACAAATTTCTTGTGATGGTTAACGGTACACATGAAATTTGTTAACACTAGTATATTCTTTATATATGAACATAATCATGAAATTAAGTATATATTGGTTTGTAAACATGTAGTTGTTGGATATTTTTAGTAATTATTGTAATATAAGATATAAACTATTATCCTTCTCAGAGTAAGAGTTAATCAATTATGATAGTGTAAATGGTCATGGATGTGATGAAAGTCTCATAAAACATGAGTTAAATTCATTATATAAAAACGTGGAATCACCACTACACAACTGTTAATGAAACTTGTGACACTAACAAAAAGGTTTTTTCTACACACCTCAAATAAAGGGCTATGAAATAGTACCGGCTAATAGTGGGTAGGAACTATAAAAAGCAGTTACAAACCCATCTGGTGTTTGTTTTCATTGATACTGAAATATCTACTTTCCAATTTTACTCATGGAATTTTCCAAGAATACTCATCTGTTGTAGGAAGAACATCATATGTTCAATATATATAAAGTTTTAGAAATGACAAAAACTGTTGTAGGTGTTTTATGGATACTTTTTATAGCACCTTTTTTAATACAGAAATTATTTTTACGATTGCAATCATATTTAGATAAACTGATGAAACTTTATAATTTATGTGTATGTTTTGGCGATTTAGATTAAATAATCATATATATATATAATATTTGAAGAAGATCCTTAATAATCTATTGTTTTGTAAGTTAATTGTTGTATTGTTGGCTAAATAAAAAAAAATTTTGGTGAGTAAATTAAAAAAAAGAAAAAAGAAGATAAATTTATGATAAGTTAAGTTAAACTCCACTAAATTGGAAAGACAAAAGAGTATTGTGTGCTTAAAAATTCTAAATATAAAGGATATGAATAATACATCTACTAATTGAAAAGTTGCAAATGGAATGCATAATCAGGCAATGGTTAGTTGTCAATCTAATTTTAAAGTTGTGGGATCTATATATTTTTATATATCATTCAAAGTGCATGATAGGAAATATATCTAGAAGATATACACACTCAATTTATATGACTGCTGCCATAGTAAAGTTTAGCCCCTCCTCGATATGTGCATGCAAATTATCTTTTTGTTTTTCACTAAAAATAAGAGCTGTTTTATGAAAAAAAAAAAAAAAACTTTTTTTGCTGATCTTAGTATTTAAACCAATTCCTATTGACACATAAATACACATGTATATACAACCTATACATCAATTTATTAAAAAAAGGACGTTAGACCTGTATATTTTGTACTAATTAGTTTTTAAAATATTGTTAAGATTTTATGGAAAATAAAAGGTTAAATTTATTAGTAGGTTTCTAAATTATTTGCAAACTTTTAATTAGTTTCGTTAACTATTTTTTTTTAATTGAGTCTTCAACTTGTATTTTTTGTAATTAGGTCATTTCGCTAACTGTTGTTATCGGAAACAATCACAAGGATCTAATTAGTCCCAAAATTCAATATTATCACCTTTACAATTTTGTATTGAGTATTCTCACCACTTTAGATCATTATTATTATTGCCTCTTCTTATGAGTATTTTCATCTTTGTAGGTTTTGTTTCAAATGTTCTCAACTAGGTTCTTTGATTAGTATTTCTTAACTCTATAGGTACACTCAGGGAGTTAATTTTCATAATGATAGTTAGACCAAAAAGACCTAATTAAATATATATATATATAATGATAATTTAACCAAAAAAAAAAGGAAGAGTGGAAAAATTCATTTGTGCATTTCTTATATAGAAATTGAAACCAATATGGAATTCCTCTTTTGGAAAAAAATATGTTGAGAAAATTTGCTTTATTCATTCGAATGGTGTTATTGTATTGTTTGTGTACAATATTAATACCCTAGGATTCTAAAAGTTTTCAATTTTAAAGATGTAACACATTATATATGTAAGATATATGTAACACATTGATGTCCAACAACATTATCTTATATATTTTCATTATTCGAAGATTTCGATAGTACTAGACCTTAATGGAACAAGTCTTCATGTCATACACCAGGGAGGATTGGGAATCTGAGTAGATTGATGACTCTGAATCTTAGTCGCAATGGCTTATATGGAGAAATTCCTACTACTTTGGTGAACCTTTTCAAGACTAACAAAAGTTGACTTGAGCTGTCAGAATCTCTGATAAAATTTCACCCTCAATTGTTACCAAGAAAATAAAATTGAACATATTAATTACACAATGATATATTAATTGAATTATTTGATACATGATAATCATCTGCGAATTGAACCTTATTTGAATGACAACTTTAAAACAACTATCTTAGTAATGTCAAGGCTTTTAAATTTTATTTGTCCCATTTTAATAGCTAATTTGTAAATAAATTTGAATAATCTTAGGATGCATATTTTGATAATTTCTTATCTTAATTTTTGTTTATTTTGAATGTAGAAACAAGAGGATTAAAGTAGCAACTAATGGTGAGAACAAAGCAAGAAAATCTTGATAGCTGCAAATCATTTAGGGCTTGAGCATGGTTTTTCTGAGACTTGAGCATGGTTTTTCTAAGGCTTAAGTATGACACTTTATTCCAAGCTTAAGTATGGGTATTGTGGGATTTAAGCCCCATGTTTCGTAGACTCAATTTTTTAGTAGTAGAATAACACTTAAACACAAAAAAGTGGCACTTAAGCCCCAGATTGCATGTGACAATCTTTAAAGCAGTACATGCTAGAGCCTTTTAAAAGCCCCCAAAAGGGGAATTCGCGATTGTTTTGGTTGGGGGGAGTCATCTAGGATTAAGGTGAGGGCTGAGAAGCTCTTCCTTCTCTCCATGGTTTTCCTACCATTTCTCACGATCTATTGCATCAATTTTCTTCTTTTCTTCTTGTAGATATTAGTAGGTTTACTCTTTTTGGGGTTTATCACTACAAAAAAAAAAGAGATTTCCGACGGAAAATTTTCGTCGCTAATGCCTTAATTTCATTGATAACACCATATTTCTGACAAATTTTCGACGGAGCAAAATCGGTCGCTAAAACGGGTGTAGGAAAGGTCATCGACGGATTTTTACGTCCGTCGGTAATGATACCGACGGAAAAATTGATCGGAAAGCATCATGGAAATTTTTGCGACGGAAAAATCCGTCGGAAAATGGTTTTTTTTTTTTTAAATCATTTTTAAATATTTATAATTTTTTTAACCTGTTTGTTATTCATCAATATATAAGTAAATATTTGCTACAATATTTACATCTAAAACATACATTCAATTCATGAAATATTAAAAGAATTTAATCTCAAACAACTTAACTAATTCAAAGAAAACTCATAAAAGCACAAAATCTTATAAGTCCATACTAAGCATAAAATTTAAATTAAACAACTCAAAAATAACAGTTGTCAAGATGACAGTCATCAACCAATTGCCTAGCAAAATAACAGTTGTGAAGATTTAATGATCACACAGATATAAAAGTTTACTATGTGTGTGTTTAATTAATGTGATTCTTCTGTTAATACTAATATGGATTCTATATAAGTCATAAGTATATTGTGCATTGGTACACAACAGTATAAACAAATAATACTCCTCTTTGCTTTGGAAACCAGCTGAAACTAGTCTCAAACTACAGAAAATTCAACAACCCATTTTTCCATTTTTCTCATACATATATAATATATACCTACTCCATTGTTTAATACACAGCAGCTCATTGGCCATTGCTGCCCATGACATATCTAGAAATTGAAATAATATTGAATTTGGGAAGACACGGTTCATAACCAGAGCTGAAAGACTGAAGAATGAAGGACATATGTAAAAACTAAATCATTTCTAAACTTAACATCATCCTAAAAAATTTAATTTGGGGAAACATGATCAGCTAACTGCTTATATTCTCTTTTCGTTAAGTAAAACAGCATTTGAAGAAACTCCCAACTTGTAATTTTGGTTTAGTGAAAGGAACTATAAAAACAACTTTCAATGAGAAAAATATCAAGAAGTTGGTGAAACTGAACCAGTAACTTGAACCAAACTTTGAGCATACAAAAATCACTAATGGTAACAAGAAAATATCAGTCCCAAATTTTTAGTTATAAAAAAATGAAGCTATTTTTACGGTGATCAATGTCTTGCCTTGGTGTTGCTTTTTTTTGTTTGGCTTTTTCATTTTCCTAGTCCTTTTAAAGCTCACAACCCTTGTCAACATTGTTTTATTTTTCACCAATGATATTAGATCAACTAGCTTATAAGCTATTGAAAGTGTCAAACACCAATAACTTTTACAACACCAAACCAAATAACTTTATGTCATATCACTAACAATTTGTGGACACAACAAACTTGACACTTAAGTTGCTTTTTACTTTTGTAGTAACTTTGATTTCATACTTCAACATACAAAGGAAATGTAAATGTCAAGTTTCTTAAGAGATCATCATGTAATTTCTAGAACCTTTTCAAAAATGCTAACCAATGTCTTTATATTATAACACTAGTTAAGAAATTAATTAAAAATTTTAAAGACTATAAATATAGGCGTAAGGTGATTTTTAATTACACTCCTACATTAATTTAAATAAAGAAATTAATTATTTTAATTTTTTAACTATAATATTGATTAGTTAGTTGGACCATATATTTTTTCAAAAAATTAAAATAATTATTAATAGAGAAGTTGCAAAAAAAACATTATTAATCTTATGTTCCCTGCAATGAAAAAAAAATTAAGTTTATCATTTTAAGTTTACTCAATTTTACCTATTTCATAATTTCAAATAGCTACATATTTATTTAACAAGCATGTTCAAGTATCAGTTATTTTTTAAAACAAAAAATGAAATTCAGCTAATGCATTAAGCATTATAGACAATTTAAATAATATAAAAAAATATAATATATTATTATTAATGTTATTTATTTTGACTTATAAAAAAATAAAATTATTAACATTTTTAAATATAAATTGTAAAAATTAGATAATTAAATATAAAACAACATATTAAATTAATTATATAAATTATAAATAATGAACAATTTAAAAAAAAACTCCATGAATGACATGTTTGGAAGGTCAAAAGAATGAAAGGAATGAAGGAAAATAAATAATATTGTTCTCATTATTTGGTATTAAATTTTTACAAACATAGAGAAAGCTAAATTATTGTTATGTTTTAAAATTGTTATTACAAATTTTATGTGATACTATACATATATAATTATATATTTTGAAATATATATATATACATATATATATATCCATCTAGATTACAAATATAATTATACAATTATATATTTTAAAATTATAGTTATAATGTTATGTGTTTGAAGTTATAAGGTGTCCAATACAAACTGAAAACTGTATATGCGTACCTTGCCAAGGACAATGGGTCCCAATTGACTAGGACAGCCTTTTTGACATTTCCTTGCAACATTAAGTGGGATTTTTGAAGCTGAATCTTTGCAAGAGGAATGTAAAACCAATCTGAGGAGAAGGTTTTTGTAGCTGCAGCCACAGCAAACCAATTATAAATTTGGGAAAACAGTTTTTTAGTACAGTGCAATCTCAAATTTTAATATTTTGTTTGTCTCAAACTTCATGCATGCAAAATATCAGGAAATCAACTAAACTACTTTGTTTATATCTTGTATCTCTATTTGTTGGATACATGCCAATCACACAAACGAATAAAACAAGCCTTTAGCCAACTAATGGAATCAAATTCAATAAAAACAACAGATTTATTTTCTTACCATTTTATTTGAAAGGATCATTCTCTTTTTTTCCCCTTAAAGGAAGATAAGAAACCAACACTAGTATAGCAATGTTGTACAGTTTTCATCATGTATCATTAATCTAAATGCAATCCCCAACTTTACCAAGTAGGCAACATATCATTCAACAGCTTGATCCCAAAGAGAATAAACAGCTAATGCACACTTAAGAACACATTAATAACAAACAACAAACCAAATATCACAATCATTAGGACCGGTTCTGCCTGCCTTGCTGTTTGAAATTCAATCCAGCTCTATCAACCATCATGGCACGTGTTTGGGGCCTCAGAATTTGAAACTGGTAGGGATTGTCTTTGGAAGGAAGAATGTAATATAATACACCTTTTATTTGACTGATTGGCTCACACTCACACTCACCTGTTCTGCAACATAATTTCTTGCACTACAACTATACCACTAGTGACCCCTCTTAAGTGCAAAACAAGTTGTTCCCCTGATCCTTTCCTACTTGATTTTATGGGTCTGGATAGCTGGTAGGAAACAACACCCTTCTAGGCCCTCTTAACACTTGAATTCTACCAAGTTTGTTAATCCTTTTATGTTTGTTTTTTCCATATGAAAAAAAAATTAATTAGAGCATTCCTTTTCCATCACTATAGTGGTGCTATATATACATTTAATCACTCATTCACTTCTAAAAAATCCATTGATTAGTGAAAATTGGTTGCTGAGATTAGGAAATTGATAAGGAAAGGATAATTGTGGGTGTGCTAGTAATTATTTGCCATTGGTTGAGTGTAGTATTGGATTAGATGGGATAAATATGAATTATGGTTGACGAGACTACAAGAAGATCCACAAGCATAATGGAAGCACAAAATCACACACATGATGATGGTTTAAGATAGATTTACTACAAGAAAACAGAATTTTTTTTGCATATAGGATTCACATCAAACGTACCTTGCCAGATATGGGCCACACCACAGAAAGCAAATCTTCAAGTCCTTCTTCCCAACCGAGATTGTTGTTATTCCTCTTCCAAGCTTTCTTCTCCAACTTTTCACAAATGAAGTAACAGTGATCATGTGTCATGAACGTCACATTAATCTTCATGTCTAATCATGTATTTTACAATAATACATGCATAATTCACACCTATTAACCAAATAACAACAACCCAGAACAAACCAGAACAAAACCAAGCACAGACAGCGTGTGCTCTTCTTGTGATTTGTGTTACAAGCAACCAACCACACACACACACCCCTCCATAATAGTACAAAGAGAAAGGAATTAATAAGGATAAGTTAAAAGGGACAAATGAAACCTCTGTTGCAAGGGTGCTAATGGTTGTATCCTTTACATCTCTAAGCAAGTGTTTCACTCTTGCACAAAGGTAAGAAGAATTAAAAACAAAAAATAGGAATGCTATCACAAAAAATAGGATTGCTATCACAAACTGGCCAGCGTCGCCGGGCTTCTCGAGCGTCCTCAAAATGCTATTGAAAGTATTCTCAGTCGCTGCAGCAACAAAACAAACATTTCAAAAAGTTAATTATAATAAAAGCACCTTCTAATGCAGCTTAGGTCTGTGAAGAAGAAGGAAGGATGAAGATGAGTAGTGAGGATTGGGAACTGCTCATGAGTCTGATGATCGACCAAAGAAAAAGAAAAAAAAATTACTTAAAGTTTTCTATGGGGTAATGGTAACATAGCACTTATCCAATCCAATAATTTGTTTTTTTCAACAGCATTTGACTCTTCTTCAACAAGTGTGTAAACCTACAAAATAATCTACAAACGTCTTGTCTTTTTGGCCATTTTTGTTTTCTTCTACTATATTATCTACCAATTCTAGGTTAGTTCAATATTACATTTGATTTCGTTGTGTCCTTATATAATTAATTAATATTGGTGGTGAATGTCACAAATAGAAAATTCAGCCTTATTTTAGTTTAAGATCATTTTTTTAACATAAAGGTGATAAGAAACTATGAACAACCAAGATATATCTTCCTGCCAAAATTCGAAACCTATCGAATGCCACAAATCTACAAATGCAAAGTAAAACATACAGTACTGCAACATGTCCACAAGCCTGTATGGTCATTTCAACAACCGGACAATAGAAATTTGTAAACATGTTTCAATTTGGAGAACCATCACAAGATGCAGTGAAAATGAAAATGTGGCTTAAAATTAGAAGGAAAAGAAGGATAAACACCAATCTTCAGTAGCTCACAGTCCAATTTCGAGTACATTGATCACCCTTATTCCAGTTCCTCAGATTATTTATAGAATTGATCCAAGTATTTTTAATATCTATCATTGCATTTACTACAAATGGAATATGAACTTACTTGGTAACAGCAGATAAAGGAAGATGAAATAAATTGCATAAAACACACCTCCACAAAGCTTATCATTATAACAACCCAAGCTTTTTTTTCAGCTATGAATGAAATTAGAATCTATATTACCTTCTTTTAAGAGAATTAACTGACGTGCACACCAGAAGAACAAAGTGAAACAGAAGAATTCAATTGTTAAAGGCTCTAACAACAAATTTACCTTCTGGAAGATCTTTTCATTGTGTGGCTGCTTTAGGATTATAAAGCAAACTAAAACAGCCAAGACGTATACAAGTATGCTTTTTAAGCCATTATCATAATATCCTAGAAACTGAACAAAATGTAAGGAATTAAAAAAAAGAAAAAGTGAACATTTTAAACTATAAATTTATTCATATCA
Source organism: Glycine tomentella (assembly GCA_007407185.1). NCBI lineage: Eukaryota > Viridiplantae > Streptophyta > Magnoliopsida > Fabales > Fabaceae > Glycine > Glycine tomentella. Next base: position 353,178 of record PYAF01000203.1, on the reverse strand, counting down.
CACATTTAGAACATAAAATAAGTACATAATTGTAAAAGGAAGTTTCTGCCCAAATAATAATAACCTTCACCAAGCAACAGACTGTGTAAGTTATCCGATATACTTGACAAACTTCATGAAGCTTGTGGCTTTACCTTAGTGATAGCAGATTTGGAAGAAATGGCCAAGCTAATCGCAGAAGCAAACATACCTTGATCAACTCCACAATTGTCACAGTTTTGTTGATAGCTCTAGAGCCAACCAATTTATCAATGGTACCTGCAAGGAAAGGAAAATAATGACAGAAAACAGAGAGAGAAAAGCCAATTAAGGGTTGAAGAAGAAGAAGGGTTTGAGTATAGCCTCAGAGCAGAGTACAGTCAGTACACTACCAACTCATGAACGACGGAACGAGCAAGGGCTAAGGAGCGAGGCCGCTGATGGACCAAGGAGTGACGCCATAGCAACGAGTAACGCAAACCAACCTCACCAGCAACGTCGAGACGGAGGGAGGAAGAAGAACGAAGCACGAAAGTGAAGAAATGTGAAGAAGATGAAGAGACCCAGGAGCCGAGCCGTAGCGGGTAAGGGGGGCTGATTAGGATTAGGGTTGGGTCATGGAGTGAGAAGAAGATGAGGAAGGGGATGTTGTGCTTTACTATTAGGTTTCCACAAATAAATTAATTGATTAATATAAGAAAAAATCAGTTACCCACGGAATATTAATGCTTCGGAAATATGTCATCGGAAATAGGCCTTTTTTTTGTAGTGGATGTAACTGAACCCATCTTTGTCTATACTTTTTTGTTACTAATTTATGTTTATTTTTTATTATTAATTGTTCTCTTTTTGTGTAAATTGTTTGTTTTTGTAACACCCCGTGTGCATCCGATATATTAACATTATAATTATTATCATATTAGCGCTTAATCACTTTAATTAAAAACATTGCGGAAGCATAATCGAAAATCATATTTCTTGATTACATTATGTATGGAATATATAGCATCTCATCACAAAACAACACAAACCCCTGTTGATCCAGAATCACAAAACCATAGGCAGATAAACCCAAAATCTCAACAGATATAACAGGAGGAAACATCAATACATAACATAAACTGGTTATGTACATAAACATCATCTGACACTCGAAGTGTCCATACAAAAGAATAAGCATCCGAGTGTTTTTGATCTCACATATCCTTCCTCACATGAGGGCATATAAGGTCTATACAATACAAAGCCAAAACATGTGTGTACACACACATCTTCCCTTTACAGGGGTACAAAACCATCATCAAAACAAAGCTGAGCCACCCGGCTCTCCCTACCGCCACACGGTCAAGCAGATCCTGTCTCTACTAGGGCCTCCCCCCTGAGACCGCTCCTCTCTGCCAGAAGCATCACCTGAAATCACATAAGCCCCACACGGGGTGAGATATACATCTTAGTAAGCTCAGGGTCCTTGGAGGCATCTCCTCCACCCTGGCTCACTTTCCATGACACACGTCATCCAGGCATCACAAACATACTGGCCTCCCGGCCCTCATAACAATACAAGTAAGTCATCTAGCTCTAATGTAAGGTGGATCGCATCAACACCAAACCTCAGTGTGAGACCGGAACTCACACCTGTGTCATCCCATCGGGAGCTACCTGATAGAGTGCTTTTAGTTGAGTATTTTTCTATCATTCTTAGCTTATTTGACCTCTCTTGGACCTTTATTTTCCTATTCTAATTCAGTTTTTGGCCTAGGCAAGTAAGTGGGCTTAATTGCTAATTGTTGCGAATTTTTGGATTTTTGGCTCACTTGACGTATCTGACTTGTGCAGAACCTCTAGGGTGCTACCAATCTCCAAATGAAGCGTTCTAGGAGTCCCTGGAAAGATAACAAAAAGATCTACAAGTTTTCTAGAAATAGCCTGAGGCTAATTCTGTCATTTAGAGGGTTATTTTAAGCTTTGAAGTTAACGCCTCTGCACTTGTAATTTTGGACTGCGAATTTGACTTTCATGGTTGTAAATAGCAAATAATTAGATTGTTGGGTTTGTTTGTGGCCCATTTTATTTTCAGAACTCAGTCACTACATATATTAGTGACTTTAGTGAAACTTGGGCACCACTCTTTACATTTTCAATAAACAAGTTTTATTTTTCATTCCTTTAGTTTTTAGAATCAAACTCTTGTTCTTCATTTTCTCTCTACTGATCTTCCTTGTTCTTCATTGTTCTTCATTTTCGTTTTTCTGTTCTTCCATTTTTGTGCACTCAATCCATGGGGCTTTCATTGATGATGATCATGGAAGGC
>PYAF01000203.1:332145-350788 GCA_007407185.1 Glycine tomentella | reverse complement strand
AACCAACCTAAGCACAAGGAGAATTGGAGTTCTGGTTTAGTATTTCGAATTCTACTTGAATGTTCATCTTCTTCTTCAATTGCTATTCTGTTTTTCATGATTATGAATGCGTTTAGGATTGAAAGCAGATTAGGTTATGGATTCATGCCTAATTTCGAATATTAATCACAGAATAATTGGATGATATTTCAATTAGGGTAGTGGTTTCAATTAAATTAGGGGTTAATTCGATTGAACAACTTCTAATGAGATTGAATGAATGTTCGTGATAGGATAAATTTCTGAGAATGATGATGATTCGAATTGCTTGGTTTGGTGAATTGGATTGATGCTTCTCTAATCTGTTTTAGTCACTTGTTGATAATCTTGTTAATTTCTGCACTGTCCTTTAATTTTAGTTTTCATTTTTGCAAGTTTTACTTATGCACACAAACTGTTTGATAAAATTCCCCCATCACTTTTATTCGTAAGTTGAAGCTAGAACCATATTGATTGTGTCTCTGAGTCGACCTAGGTTAGCTCTGTGCTACAGAATTAGCTTAGTAAAATTGTTTTTTATGCGTCTCGACAACGTGTTTATCACTACCCCTTACGCATGGACGCACGTATATGGTACCTCCGAGAATAGGCAATCAACCGTGACGGGACACACCTATCTCTTGGTTTTAAGGGATCATCATCACCCTGGGATCATCATCAACCACGAGCAAACCAAACTAGGAGGTGCGCTCTTCTCCTAGGGAGGTCCATATCTATGTAACTGGCCAGAAGATCTAACAACAGGTATCATACACATACAAGCATAGATACAAGCATACATATCATTATGAGTAATGCAACAACCATCAATGCATGCATCATGAATGCAACTATTACTCCCTTGGAGTATGGTGGAGCACAAGTAGTGGAAAACATCCCCAAGGGACCAAGAACTTACCTGGCAAAGCCGAGCTCTGCAGTTCTTTCCCTGCTCTGTGGTCTACACCATTGACACCCTTGGTGTCACGCCCTATACAAGGCACACAAGCTCATATCAAAGCCAATTCAACCACACAAGGCATAAGCATAATAACACGGTTCTCAACGTCACAAAGAAAGGTACCTCAGTCCTTTCCAAAACCATTAACTCCTCTAACTTAAGGTTTATCAGGCTTATCAAATCATTTACCATGTATAGACCCTCAGTGGTCTAGCTTGGCCTAGTCAAAGCACTAGAGTCTTCACAAGACTCAGTAAAAGCCAACACAAAGAGCTCTAAGCTCTATACAGACCATAGCTCAAGAATCCTCATTGTGGCTTGAACGGTTCTTCACACACACAAGACACCGTTCCGACAGCCTCTCGAGCACAACAAACCCATATACCAAGGCTCTTGCATGTCACAACATAGCCAAGCAACTCAACATACTAATATACATGCATCACAAAGAGCCAAGAAATCAAAGTTCACCAAACTAACATTTGAGAGCTAATCATTCATCCTCACAACATTCTAAACACATGTTTCTAAAGGACCCAAGGCTAATACTAGCTCTATCACAAGTGGGTCACTATTCACCCAAAACCCCAACTCACAAATCAAGCGGTGATTCTCGATTTTCTTACCTCAATGACGACAAGGAAGGCCCAAGGACGACTCCCCCAAGCTAGGGTGTCCACGAATCGCCGCCGTTCCTCGCCGAACTCGAGTTCTACGAACTTCTCTTGAGAAAGAGATTCTCAAATTTGGGGTTTCTAAGGGGAATTTGATGAAGGATTCAAACTCACCAAGTGTTTTCCAACAAGGTTGCGGTTCAAAGGAAGTTATTTGGTGAACTAAGGTGAAGGAATGAAGCTTGGAGCTTCAACAATGGCTGTAGGTCGCTCAGAGGAAGGAGAAACAAGGTTTTCTCTTCCAAAATCGTGACCCAGCCCTTTTATAGTGGTCCTGTCAGAGCTGCCGCACTGATCACGCCAGCTCCCAAAAACCATGGAGCCAACCGTGCCACCCTCGCTCCAACCGCACCAACCTCCAGGAACTATGGCGCCAACCGCGCCAACAGCACCAACCATCAGGGATGGACAGGTCTCCAGAGCTTTCTCGCGCCACCAGCGCCACTCTGGCGCTACCAGCGTCGACCTTCAGAACCTGTGGCGCTACTCGCGCCACCACGGCGCCACTCGCGCCACAACCCAGAGAGTATGGCGCCGATAGTGCCACACTGGCGCTGATCGCGCCACATCTCTGCAACTGGTTTCTGCAGAAGAATTCTGCAGAAACCCTGGGCTATCCGCGCCGAAACTTGCGTCGTCCACGCTAAGACTCAGGGTCATTATAGTTTTAGCTTGATCACCTTTTGTTTGATGTTGTGGTTTGAATTCTCATTGGAAAATGATTTTGAACCTTGAAATGGAGAGAAAGACCTAATAGATTTTGTGGCTAGGGATGGAGTAAGATTTTTTAGTCATCTTTTAAATAATTTTTCTTAAAACAAGTCACTTGGTTAGACTACTAAAGGGATTGATAGTTTGGTCATGAGACTTAGATTTTTTCCATCTCAGGAATCGAAGTTTGAGTATTTTTATAATTTAATGGTAATAATTGAGCTTTGAGCTAAATGAGTGATTTTTGTTTGCATGGGGAGGTGGTTTAGCATAATCAATCCCAACTCTTTTTATTATTTTACCTCTTTGTATCGTACTCGATGTTTTAAATATGCCAACAACCATTTTTGTTTATTTATGTTATTGTTGTTTACATTTTCGCATTTTAATTAAAATCACTATCGTCCAAATATTGTAAGAACCATATCGGTCATTGAATCGATAAGACATTAGATTAGTAGGTCCCTGATTAGATTGATAAATTATGGATCAAACCAATTTGATTCAATATATATATAAAATAAAATATAATATAGTTCACATAATTTAATCCTTCCATATTCCAAATTTAACTTTTAAGGTTTTCCACGTCTCTAGCTAAATAATTTACTAAGATAATTTTAACTTTTAATTTTAGTTTTGTTAGTGACAGATTGCCTCAATGTTAACAGTTAAGATGTGTTAACTCAATGTTAAAGTGTCTAGCTTTTTGGGTGATAAAAAGGTATGAGTAATATGACTAGGCAGAAAGAGAGTCTGACATAGGATAGTGTGAAATTATGGTGTTGTATTGAGAGAAAGTGACAAAGAAGCAACAGGAACTTTGGGCAATGTGTATAGCGGCATAGCTTAGAGCATCTCCAATGCGGTATCTTCAAGCATTACTTCATATGACGAAACGGTTCCGTGAAGAAATCTTGCATAGGAGAGTGCTTACGTGGCGGAACGGGTTCTTGAAGGGAGAAATGCGTTTCTTATATAAGGAACGCAAACTTGAGGAGAGAGAGATGCGTTTCAGATCAACTACTAGCGCGAGGAAGAGGGAAAATAACTAACCTGATGGCGTGATGGCGAGGGGACCACGATGGCGAAGAACTGCAACGGCAAAGGGACCGTGGCGGCGAAGGACAGCCACGACGAAGGACCGCGACCGCAAGGGACCATGACGGTGGACACGGCGATGGTGAAGAGACTGCGACGGTGGACGCAGTGCGAGAAAGCTAGCTCGAGTGGAGGACCTTCGATGAGGCGCAGAGAAGAGAGTGAAGAAGCCAATAAGGTCATGCACAGAGAAGGAGAAGGCTCGGAGAAAGGCGCGATAGAGAAGGAGAAAAAATAAATTGGAAGTGAAGAAGAAAGGCGCATCAGAGAAGAGAAAAAAAATTGGAAGTGAAGAAGCCAGAGGAAGCTTCTAGCATTGGGCATGTGGACCGGTGTTGGGGGGGGGGTAATGGGATGAAACATAAAATTGGAGTGTGTATGTGTGTTTGGACGCGTGTGCAGGTGTGCTAATTTGAAAAGGAATGCACAAATTCATCATAATAAATCGACTGGTAAACAAAAACAAAAGAGTCATTGCAAAGAAAAAGAAAATAAATGCAAAAGTAATTATATTATTAATAAGAGGGTAAAAATTTTGTTACGCATTTCATTTGTGCATTCTTTTTCAAAGAGCCATTTCAAAGAAAAAGAAAATAAATGCAAAGAAAAATAAAAATAAAAGAGTCATTATTTATTATTATGTAAATTTTGTTTTATATTGATACACATTTCGTTTTATTTATTTTAATTTATATTTATGAAATTGAAAAAATATTAAGTTTTATTAAAAAAATATAAATATTTGGATTTTTTTTTTAGTTTCTTGTGGTTTCTTCCATTGGAGCAAAATATTGGGTGAGTTCTTAGGAGTGACATGGCATTGAACCACAAAAAATACTGCGGGAACCATAAAAAATTGATTAAAAAACCCATTTAAATTCCTTACATTAGAGATACTCTTAACAGGTGAAGAGATTTTGAACCGTACAAATAAAATATGGCTACAAAGAAAATTTTTTATACTTAATAACCCGTTCAACCAATGATTGAGTCTAACGATTTTAACTGGTTTAGAGTCGAGTCCTTCAGTTTTAAGCGGTTGAAATGCATTTTTGATCTGATTACAGGGCAGAAAGGCCACTATCCCGATTTCCGATTGAATGGGGGGGGGGGTCGGTCTGTTCGATCAGATTTTTAAAATAATGGTATCCCCTACCACTACACTAAATTATTAATTATTATCCACAAGAATAAATATACACACCACAAGTGTTTTCATTGAGAAACCCAATCAATCTTGTAAGAAGGAACTTGAGTACAATAACATGTGTTTGAGCATCTTCCCCTTACGACTCAGTGGTGTCAAAGGTAAAGTTAGGCAGCAAAGAAGAACCAACAGAACCCTCACTCACGGTCATAAAAAAAGATAGATGCTGAAGGTTCAAACTTGCGAGAAAGGTCTAGGTTCGGATTTGGAGCGAATTGGACAGAAGACAATCATTTTAGAGTCCCTGAAATGTCATACCATAACCCTGTTGCGTGGAAACGATAATAGAATAATCCATTCCAAGTTATCAAAGCAAATTGGTCGTAACATAAGTTGGGTACTAAGTTAAAATGACGTGTAATTCCACGAACGGTTTTTTTTTTCAATGTTTTTTTTTTCTTCACTCTATTGAAAAAATATTAGTGACTGAAATTAGTTATCAATTTTTATTATTATTAAAAAAAAGGAATTATGCCGCGTGACACGACTTATCTCTAATTAATAATATTTTTTATAACTACCCCATTTGCTAAATAAAAAAAAACTCTAGGAAAAGGCCTCCAGGAACAGTAGGAAAAGGCCTCCACGAACACCATGGCTGAAAATTAAACCAAAAATCCCGAGTAAGAGCCAAGAAAAAATTATAATAAAATGTCTGTGCTTGAATTTTTATTTAATTACCATTAAACAAATATTCTGAGCATGTAAAGTTCGACTTTTTAGCCTTCGATTTCCTAGGTTTGCTTTGAAATATGAGAACTTTAGTCGGGCCTCTTATTTTCAAAAATTTAAATTAAATATTTTTTATCTTGATTAGTGATTACATGTAACAATTTTATTTATTTTTTATCTCAAATATAAGTAAATCTCAATTATTTATGTTTTATTTAATAAGACTATCTTCAAAATATTCTTCTTTTAATAGGATCAAAATTTTTTTATACTTGATATCAAGTTCTAATAAATGATAGTTTAAAAAAAATATTTAATTTTTAGATCCTTGATATATATTTATTTTTGTTTTGAATATCAGATAATAATTTTTTCATTATTTTGAGTCCTTGATATATTAAAAGTTTTATTTTAAGTCTATTTCATCAGTTAAGTTATGACATGACACCATGTCAACAATTGATATATATTGGAAGAGTTATTAAGATTGTGTCATGTCATTACTTAACTAATCATGGAATTCGGAACAAAACTTTAATTTATTAGACTCAAAATAACAAACAAACAAATTTATCAAGGTCTCAAAACAAAGATCAGATATTTATCAAGGATCTTAAACATATTTAAAATTATTTTTTAATTAAAAAAACACAATTTAATAAAATTAACTAATTTTTTAATAATATAAAAAATATTTATAATCTAGACGAGGGAGTAGTTTCTATTAGTATTTGTACAATTTAGCTTCTCTACAATGTTGATGGTAGTTTAAAATGAAAATTGTAAAGTGGTGATTATTGATTAAAGAATTGACGGTTGTGATTATGATAAAATATAAGTTTATTTAAATTTTTTATTTCTAAAAAGTTTTCAATTTTTTTGTTTGGTCACTCATTTATAATTTTTTCAAACGAGCTTTTTATAAAAAAAAATTTACGAAGATTATGTTTGACAAAATTAGTTGAAAAATTAATCTATTAAATTATTAAGTGTTTGATAAAACTAGTAGTTGAAGTAGCTAAAAATTGTAAAATGAAAGAAAAATAATAAAACTATGGTATTTTAAAAAAGTAATAAAATAATTTGATAAATATATTAGGAAAAAAATATAAAAAAAAAAACTACAAACTAGCATTTCAAAAAAATCTAAAAGTTACTAAGAAAGTTTGTTTGTCCAATAGTCAAACAAACATTTCAACTAGAAAAAAAATTTAAAAACTAACTAAAATATTTTATCGATATAACCTAAATTATCTCTCTAGGATATTCAACTTTCTTTTAAGCTAGTTAAATATTATGAGATTTTTCTTTTGATTATTTTAAATATTATGAGTATCATAAGATATGTGTTCATATTGATCAAGTATAGACCCATTATTATTGGGACAACGACATCAAGTGACACATTGCATCTTTGACATGTATAGACACATTGCATTCGTACCCAATATGGAGCCAACAACATTCATAAGTACACCAAGTATAAATAGAATAAAGTTGCATGACCCTTAAGTATGTTGATAACATATTGCTCGGTAAAATATTTGAGTTGCTGAATCACCACTTGCTACTAACTTTTAGTTGTAGTTCTACTGTTCTATTCCTCTACAAACACAATTAAGGTAGGTTTCCCTTGATATTGGTGTAAAATCAAGGTGCAACCAGCAAGCACTAAAATGACAATCCTAAATCATGAAATTTTAGATTTTTTGTTTCCCTTCATAACATCCATTATTGGTGTTGTGTTGATCAGGGTAGTAGTATTAGAACTGGTACTAGATTTCACGATAACAAAACAAACTATTAGTCATTGCAACAATCATTGCAAACAAAGATGTAGACACATTGCTGACATGTAAGCACAAATGCAGCACAGATGCAAGCACTGTAATTACCCTGGATGTCATTAAATGGAACACAGACTTTAATGCAGAAAGATTTACGTTTACTCCTTGTAAAACTCTTGAAATTAATTTAGTTAATGAAATTACGTATAAATTTTTCATGAATATGAGTATATCATATAAACATCAACCAAAAAGGTCTTCATGACATAACACATAAAGACACATGTGTCCCAAGACACTACATCATCAACACATCATAAAAAAATGTCCAACAAAACTCAAAGAGTCCCATTAAAGGAATAAATACAACACAAATACTAAATCATATCTAAATCCTAAACTAGTCCCCACTAAGGGAAAACATAAATAAATGATTGAGGATTGGATCTCGACCATAAGTCCATCACCAAGTTCACCTCAACCCTTAGTGACATGCTCCTCAGAAGTTACAACATAATTTGCTCATGTATCAAAATGACATGATCATCACAGTTCAACAGAAAAATGCAAGGGTAGGCTCATTTTAAAAGAAAATATCATATGATTGAAAACAACATAAGATCATTTCACAAGATACACAAAATTCTTCACATTTCCCATATCAATGTAATTATACAACTCATCAAGTAATAGATTATCCTTAAGTCACAAATATCAATGCACATGTCTAACTATCATGTTATGTCATGTTGAATCTTTACTCCTAGAAGATTTCACCTTTGAGCAATTAACGTAAGTATATCCCTTAACATAGTCATATTTTATGATCTAACGTTCGGAAAGACTCGAATTAACCCTACAAAAGAGTGTGGTTTTATCGAAAATGGATGAATATTAATAGTGGCTTATCTCAGTAAGGCTTGTAAGGACCTTAACTATCTAGGAATTCACCCACCAATCCATTCTATAGGCTCATTCCTATTAGCCACCATTGACAACCTCCAGCACTATGTTGAGGGTCTTCTCAGCACCCTCAACTTAAGTGTCTACTCACATGCAATATCATTCATATGCATGCATATTATGATCATACATATCACATTTCACATATCATCAGTTCACTATTCACATCATTGTTCAATTCATCATTAATTCACTATTCATATTTTTTTTCTCCCCAAACATGAACTCTCACATAGTTCATCTAAACATCATGGGACGTTTCCACACCACAAGTTCTCATAATCAACATCAATCATATGAATATGAATTACATGAGAATAACCAGATATATCAACTTTGTTCATCTAATTTAAGGTTCACATACACCTTAAGACATAATTAAGATTGAAGTTCAAATGAAATACACAAAAAAAGTTGACAAACATCCTCGCTTAAGCACGATTTACATAGTGCTTAAGCATCGTCTTTACTTCTCTTTCTATTAGTTCTCTCTTAAGCGCACCCCTGGCCCTGCTTAAGCGTGAACTTACAGAAGCTAGCTTCCCTAACTTGCTTAAGCGTGCCACTGGCCTCATTTAAGCACGAAAGGTTTGCAGCTTGCGTGATTTCTGCCAAATCTCCTCTAATGGATCCCAATTTGAGTACCAACTCAAATCTTCATTTCCAAACATGAACATTGAATTAAAACACATTTTAGGAACCATAAACAATGATTAAAGACACATAAACATAGGATTAAAGATGGTTTAAGCTTCCCTTACCTATCAACTCAATGAGTTAGCTTTGCGATGAAGAAGGGGAATAAAGGGAGAGACTTTGGGTCCAAAATGAAAGTTTTTCTTCACTTTTATGGCAGTTCTACATGATCCATACCACCCTACACCCCAAAACCAACATAAAACACATTAAAACCTTTCAAATGAACACTTTCATGGAGTTTTGAAGTGTGTTCATGGAAAAAAACGAAAATGAACACAAAGAAAGGAAAATGGAGTTTACCTCACCTAGGGGCAGTCAACAAACACTAAAAGGAAAGGAAAGGAACTCATTTTTGCACAACACCACAGCTTAAATCCATCCAATGATGGTTTTCTTGGAGAGGAACAAGTGAGGGAATGCAATGTTTTCATTATAGATAAGTTTATGAATGTGAGGGGTTTTTGACCCTTCCACTTCTCTTTGTTTATACCTTGGTTTCTACTAAGCACACCTACCTCTCTATCATAAATCAAAAGTCCATCCCTCTAGGCGCAAACACATCAAAAACTCATAATACACATAAAACACATACTTAACATCACTAACTTCTCAATTAATTAATTCATTCAAGCACTTAACTTAAATGTGATTTCTCTGGTAATTTAATTAAATCACTTGAACAACCAATTAATAAAACACAATGTTACTAAGCACAAATGGAGTTCTTTCAACAGGAGATATTGTCTGTCTTCATAAACCCAACACCACCATCAAACAAAAAATAAATGATAATGTTGCACCTTAGTGCAATGATTAAATTTCTCTTTTTATTTATTTCGTAAGACTCAACAATAGATGAAACTTGTTGACAATGTTTAAGTGTTTCTTGTTGCATTTTATTTGTTATGTACTTTGATGAAAATGTTTTATTATTTAGTTATCTTGAAAGAAGACTCACTTAGTAAGAGTTTGATTTGTTGACAATATATAAAGGTTTTTCTAATTGTTACTTTGAATCATGTTATCTTTAATCATTTTGAAATTTATAATTTCAGTTATCTTGAAGTTTTCATTGCACTAATCAAAACATGTCAATATTTATTTTGACAAGAAAAATGAAATTTAATTTGCAAAGGAAAAGAAAGAGATTAGTGACGGAATAGCAATTGAAAGGAAATAGCAAACTTGAGAACAAATTTTGAGGGAATAAGGAGGGACTTGTGACAGAATAGTTGTAATGAACAATGAGGGAATGGTGATGGTTTTGCGAGGGAAAAGATGTAAGGAATAACGAGGAAATTATGAGTAAATTGTAAGGGACACACTGTAAAGAATAGTGAGGGGATAGCGGCACTTATGTAACGAACTAATTTTTGAGGGAAAGGAGAGCTTGCGAAGGAAACATCGTGACAGAATTGCCACAAATTAACAAGGAAGATCGTTGCAAATTCATGAGAGAATTATCCATTCTTGGTCACCTATTTTGCAATGAATTTTGACAAAAGTCATGAGATTAGTTAGGAAGTAGCAAGAGAATATTTCCCTCGCTAATTAGTAACCTAAATTTAGGAATACAATTCCCTCGCAATTCCATTGCAAAATAGTAGTGCGGGATTAGCGAGACCAAGTTTTTTCGTTAATCAACGAATTTCTCGTAGTGATCCTTGTGCTCCTAACACCATTTCACGGATGGTGCGTGTGACTGTCCCATGATATTTTAATGATTATTGGTTCCTAAAATGTCCATGTCCCCATCCTTTGTGTGTTTCATTTTCCAGAACTCAAGTCGAAGCTTGTTTGTGAATTTTCTAGAAATTAATAATAAAAATCAAGAGATCTCAGACAAGAATAAAAAAGGGAAACAAAATATCAAAAAATGAATTATTAAACAATCTCATACAAGAATCAACACTAGAAATGAATACCAAAAATCAAGACGGGAAACAAAAGATTTCAAAAGAAATCAATACTAAAAATCAAGAGATCTCATACAAGAATCAAGAAGGGAAACAAAAAATTTCAAAAAAAATATTACACAATTCTAGACAAGAATCAACTCCAAAAATGAATACCAAATCAAGAAGGAAAAAAAAAATCTTAGAAGAAATCAATATTAAAAATCAAGAGATCAGACAATAATCAAGAAGGGAAATAAAAATCTTGAAAAAATGACTGCCCACATGTCGTCTTCTACCATGGGTAGTAGCGGTAAGAAAAGGAACTTTACATCCTAGGAACAAACCCTTGCAACCTACTATTCTCCTAAATCGGTCAATAAAAAATGGAAGAACACCATAAACGACAATGATAGCCAACAACAGCCACCTTCCATCAAAAGAAGATACGCAAAGCCTTAGGACAAAAAGAGAGGCGTTGAAGTTTGGATGGGTGAGGGTGAGTGGGGCAATGCTAATGGTGGTTCGACGTGGCTGATCTGGGTGGTGGTGGTGTTTGGGTTGTCGCACAAAGTTATGGCGGTATACTACTATGTTGGGTTGTGTGAGAGAAATATATTGGAAAAGTTATGGTGGTACACTACTATTATAATTGTAATTCACTAGAAATAAAAATTAATAGAAGTTAACTCTGTCAAATGAGAGTGTCAAAGAAATGTCTAAAAAAAGAGATGCATGTGTAATTAGTGAAAATCTAAGTAGGTATCACAATAATTTGCTATAAAAAAAATTTGGCCTTGGATTATGAATTGTACTCCATGCACACTTGCAAAGTGATCTGGTTCTAATATGTGGATTGTGGCTACATAAGAGGAGGGCAAAGTCGACAATGCTTGAGCATAATTCATAATTCATCTACTATGCTTCAGGATCTTAAGAGGATGAATTCTTCTTTAATGCCTCATAGGAATCCTAGATATGTGTGGAAAGACTTTGGTTGGACGCCCTCACCTCATGACTGGCTGAAATGGAACATTGATGGTTCTGTAAAGGATGGAGGTAACAAAGTTGCCTTTGGTGGTGTTCTTCGGGATAACAATGGTTCTTGGATTGGAGGGTTCATGCATAACCTAGGAGCTTGTCATGTTCCTATGGCTGAGCTTTGGGGTGTTTATGATCTTTGGTTCTGTCCTAGCAAAAGGGGTATAGGGCCCTTTGGATCGAGGGCGATTCTATCTTAGTGGTGGATTTCATCAACAAACTGTCTAATAGTACCATTTTAAGGCCATCATCAATTGTATTAAGCAGTTTCTTAGCAGGGATTGGACCTTTGATCCTCCTATTACACTACAAAAAAAAAAAAGCCATTTCCAATTGACAGCTTCCCACCGATGAGTTTCCGTCGAAATTTTGGGTATTTCCCACAGAAGTTTCCCATTGATTATGATTTCGTCAGAAAATTTCATTTATCCAAAACTTCTGAGGTAAACCCTATACGTCGTGTGAGAAGAGATCGGTTCCCCTTACTGTGTGAACTATGTGACTCCGACGTGAAAATATAATGAACACTTATGCAAATAACCAAGAGGGGGGTAAATTGGTTTTACCTCAGAGTTTTTAAAATACCATTCAAAAATGTTACAGCGAAAGACTTTCAAGAAGGATCGTATCTTTAAAAACAATTAAGAAAAACAATTTTCTTTATTTTCAATTTCACAAATACTTTCACCTTAACCAATACCTTTACACCAATCAAACCACTCTTGTGTTGTTACCAATCTTGTGATATGAACAAAATTAATAATTCAAGAATATTATGAATATAAACAGAAATATTCAAACACACAAGATTTATACTGGTTCACCTGTCAACCCCGGAGGCTACATCCAGTTTTCTTCTAACCAAACCTTGGTCAGAGTTCCACTATAACAAATATAATATCTTTACAAGCTTACAATGATCTCTTTTACCCTCCCTAGGTAAAATTCAAAATCACAACCTATAAACTTTTCAAAAGATCAAGAACCAGAGATCCCCTCTCTGTTCTTCCCTCTAGAAACCTTTCTAGAAAAAACTTTAAAGATTACAATTTGTTATAAGAACATTCAATACAAATACAACACAAATATCACCAAAAATAACCAAGCTTATAGTTCAAGAAAGATATAACCTCTTATTCCTCAATGAATTCAATGAAATGAATGATCTAACCAAACTAAGAATGTATGCAATTGATCTTTCTTGATAACTTCTTTAATCAGAAAGCTTGAACAAAACTTCACATCATGTAGACAATGACTAACACATCATGTAAAACTCCATGACTCTTAGCATCTTTTGATTTTCTAATCTCCCTCTTGCCTTTGAGTTTTAAGAACTCTAGAAAGTGATTTTCTCAAGGCTTGTACGAAAACTTCACAAAATATTTCATTTTTTTAAACTCAGCGCAAGCTGTTCGATTTATAAAAAAATAGACATAACTAACTGTAATCGATTATTTTGTCAATGTAATCGATTATTTTAACCAGATAATCGATTAAAGTGTTCATCAGGAATCTGGAAAAAAGTCAAGAACAAAATAATCGATTAAGTCACCTTGTAATCGATTATTCCAGATGACCTGAGTTTTCTAATACACATGTGTAATCGATTAATTTCTCAAATAATCGATTATCACAGACAATGTGAAAAACTCATCAATACATATTTAATCAATTACGAATATCTGGTAATCGATTAAACCAGATGAAAATGCATTTGTAAAATATGCAGTGACTCAAATAATCGATTATTCCGTGAAGTAATCGATTATCATAGAGCACGTCTAATTCAGTGTTAAGCACATTTAATCGATTACGAATCAATGGTAATCGATTAAAATGTTCATAAGGCAATATGCAGACATATTCACATGCATTTAATCGAGTATATCACATATGTAATCGATTAAAATAGTGAAATACAGTTTTTATAAAAATCTAATTGCCTTTATGACTTTACATCTAATTACTTTTTACCATATGATTAAACATGATTTAATGTATGTATCAATGCATGAATTAATCAAGATAAGTGAGTATTATGAGGCTTTAACTACTTGAACCAAACTTAAGCAAGAAATTACAAATGTCATCAATTGAGTGGGCATGTAAAACATCAAAACTTGCATTCTTCATTCTTCTTGATTCCATATCTTCATCTTCCTCATAGCTAACAATCTCCCCCTTTTTTATTTGAGCATACCAAATACTTAATTGATGGAACATGCCTGTTAGGAAGAGATGTTTATCCTGAAAATTTCATAGCTTTTGCAAAGACCGAGTATTATATCCAAAACTTGATTTTTACTTAAACAAATTCATCATCCATGCATAACATTCAAACATTTATCTCTAGTTCAATCATTATTAGCTCCCCCTGAGTTAAACATTCATTTTTATCCCCTTTTATACATTTATCAATTATCTATCTACTCCCCCTATTTGGCATGCCAAATTAAAAATAACATAAGTAGATAAAATAGAAAAGGAAATAGGTGAAATTCATTAATCATAACCAAGGGAAGTACAGAGCATAAGATAAGCAAAGACAAATAACAGAAATAAAAAAAAAACTTAATCAAACATAACACAAAACACAAAATAAGACTAGAACTAATCCATATCTCTAGATTCATCCCTAAAGATCTTAGACTCTATGTTCTTCATCCTAGTCTTCAATTCTTCCAAAGATGAATTCACTTCATCTCTTTGTTCATGGTGAAGTGAGAACAATGCATCCATCTTTTGAATCATCAAATATTCAAACTGAGAATAGTGTGGTTCAGATGGTGCAGGCTCATCTTGAGCTTCCTCAGCAGCTCCCAGCTGATGTCCTTCTTCATCACCTCCTTCTCCTTCTTCCTCAGCCAATGGAACAGGTTAGCCTACCATTTGCCAACCATAAGGAGTCTTCACCATGCCAAGCTTTGTGAGGTGCTTCTCCTTGATTTGGTTGTTGCTTGAGTTGGTATGATTCATGACTTCATTTGACACATCTACTTGAAAGTAATCGATGAATCTTGAAACCAAAACAACATAACGAAAAGGATAGTTTACCAATCTTTTTGATTTCTGCATAATTTCTTGAAGGATCAAAATCCAAATCAGCTTGATTCCTTTCTTCAAGCCATAGACAACTTGAAGGTCATCATCTGTTGCTTGAGCATGATTGATAGACCTTGGTGTGAGGATGTAGGTGATTATGTAATGTAAAAGCCTATCCTCATGGGACCTGTGCTCAACCTTAGTCTCAGGTTCATGTGAGGGTCAATGAGCATGCTTCTATATGTCTTCATCTTGTTGTATCCTTTAGCTTCCTCTTCAAATCTTCTTTCTCCATCAAAGGAGATACCATAAACCTCATTCCAAATCTCAGGTGTGATTTCCATTGCAACACCATTAACTTGTGTGAGAATAATTCCATGCATGGAAATCTTGGAACAGGTATAGAAGACTTTAACTAAGTCAGGATAGAATGTGCCTTTCATTTCGAATTACCTTGGCTAGTTTCTTAAAAGCTGAGAATGCTTGGCTTTTAGATCTTAAGAACAATGTCCAAGTGTATCTAGAGTAATCATCAACCATAACAAGTCCATAATAATTTCCTCCTAAGCTCATGGTTCTTGAAGGACCAAATAAATCCATGTGAAGCAATTCAAGAGGTCTAGAAGTAGAAATCATATTCTTACTTTGAAAAGAGTTTTTAGTTTGCTTCCCTCTTTAACATGCTTCACAAATTTTATCCTTTTCAAACTTAAGCTTAGGTAGACCAATTACTAAGTCTTTCCTAATTAACTTGTTGAGATGATGCATGTTTATATGAGATGTTCTTCTATGCCATAACCATGTTTCATTCACTTTACTCATCAAGCAATTAGTTTTATATATGAATGCATGGTCAATAGACAAGACATAGATATTACCCTTTCTCTTACCAATGTGTGCCGCTTTGCCATTTTTACCATCATGTATCAAGCAAGTCTCATTATTGAAGGTGACTTTGAAACCTTTATCACACCATTGACTAATGCTAAGTAAATTGTGTTTCATCCCTTCAACATAAAGCACATCCTTGATTTTT
This sequence comes from Glycine tomentella, assembly GCA_007407185.1. Lineage (NCBI taxonomy): Eukaryota > Viridiplantae > Streptophyta > Magnoliopsida > Fabales > Fabaceae > Glycine > Glycine tomentella. The sequence continues at coordinate 334,978 of PYAF01000203.1, read as the reverse complement.
GTAAATAAACTATCTCCAATATTCCCTTGCCGAATTATTTTGCCTTTATTATTGTCCCCATATGTAACATATCCTCTTTCTTCAAGTACAACATCTGTTAGCATGAATATGTCTCCTATCATGTGTCTAGAACATCCACTATCTAGGTACCAAATTAAAGATTTTGCTCTAAAACACATATACACAAATCAAATTTAAGCAATGGATTTAGTAGCCAGCTCAACCCCATTTAACATGTTAGTAGCGAAAGGTAAGGCTTCATTCCCGAGTGGACGAGAAGAAGGAGCAAGTTGGGTCCAAAGGGGTTAGTTGCTTTCTTTCTTTTCTCAACCCAAATACATTCACCATTAGGAACATAAAATCTTCTAGCAAAGCACCTGTATGATGTGTGACCTTTAAGCATATAATAATTGCAAGTAAGAGGTTTTGATGTTCTAGCTTGAGTAAATCTATTGTAGTTATTTGATTGATTATGTTGCATATGATATTTATGTTTTGTTGGTACAAACACAAGCTTATTTTGGGTTCTAGCTCCATGTTTATATCCCAAAGCATAAGTATCACCAACAAATTTTTGCACACTTAGTAACTCATCTAAGTTGCATTTGCCTTTGTAATATTTTTTTAGCAAATCAACCAAATAACTATTTTCAGTTTGTAAGCACATGTTTTCTTTTCCTTTACTCAGTTTATAATCATCAAATTCTTTTTGCAATTCATTGTACTCATCAACCTTAGAGTTGGCTAAGGAACATGTACATCCTTTCTCTTTGTAACTTGAGAGAAGCTTATCATGATCTTCTTTCAATTTACAAAGCTGTTCTTGCAATTCAACAAGCTTGGATACATGTCATCTTATATCACTATTAAGCTTGTTGTTTGCTTTTGCTAGCTTTTGAGCTTCTAAATGCATCTCATGAAATGCATCAACTACATTCTCAAATTTAGAATTTACCTCTGATTCTGTACTTGATGATTCATCTTCTTTATTAATGGTAGATGTAAGGCATAGGTGAGCTTTAACTTCTTTTTCTGAAGAGGATTCAGAACTTGTTGATTCATTATCCTCCCAAGCAATGTAAGCCTTTCTAGGCTTTCCTTCCCTTCTAGATCTCTTCTCAACTTGTGGCTTCTTTGATAATGAGGGACAATATGATTTTATATGACCTTGCTTTCCACATTCAAAACAAGTGATTGAGAAGGAGTTGTTGTTCTTATTGGTGTTGTCATTTCTTTTCTTTTGAAATGGTTCCTTTCTGCCCTTATTCTTCCTTAGAAACTTGAAAAACTTTCTTACAATGAGATTCATATTCTCATCATCATCATCTTCACTTGAACTATCATCTTTTTCTATCTTTGAAGGTGCAGCTTTTAATGCAATACTCTTATGCTTTTTATCTGCATCTTCACCATTAGTTAGCTAAGATAATTCAAGCTCATATTCTAAAAGCTTACCAAACATAGCTGCCATTGACATCTTTGATAGATCCTTTGATTCTTTAATGGTTATGACTTTAGGTTGCCAATCCCTTGTTAGACATTTGAGAATTTTGATGTTCAGCTCTTCTACATCAAAAGTTTTTCCTAGTTCAAGCAAGTGATTCACAATGTGGGTGAATCTTGTTTGAAGCTGTGAGATGTTCTCATCATCTCTCATTTTGAACATTTCATATTCATGAATGAGAGTGTGCTTCCTTGATCTTCTCACATCATCAGTTCCTTCATGTGTTACTTCAAGTAATTCTCACATTTCTTTGGCATTTTTGCACCTAACAGTCCAGAAAAATTCATCGGAAGATAAAGCGGAAGTTATCATATTTTTTGCTTTGAAATCAAATTGAACCATTTTCTTTTCTATTTCTAACATTTCATTCCATTCTTTTGGTATTGTTTTGCCATCAACAATCTTGGTAGGAATGAAAGGACCTTTCTCAATACAATTCCAAGCACCCGGGTCATTTGATTGGATAAAGATTTGCATTCTGTTCTTTCAGAAGTTAAAATGTTCCCCTTCAAATAAAGGTGATCTATTCAATGAGGCTCCCTCTTTGAAAGTTATTTGATTAGTATTCATTGTCAAGGATTTTAAAAAGATCTTGAGCAAATTACAAGAACCAGCTCTTGATGCCAATTGAAAATATAATGAACACTTATGCAAATAACCAAGAGGAGGGGTAAATTGGTTTTACCTCAAAGTTTTTAAAATACCATTCAAAAATGTTACAGCGGAAGACTTTCAAGAAGGATAGTATCTTTTAAAAACAATTAATAGAAACAATTTTCTTCACCTTCAATTTCACAAATACTTTCACCTTAACCAATACCTTTTGCACCAATCAAACCACTCTTGTGCTGTTAACAATCTTGTGATATGAACAAAATTAATAATTCAAGAATATTATAAATATAAACAGAAATAAACAAACACACAAGATTTATACTGATTCACCTCTCAACCCCTGAGACTACATCCAGTTTTCTTCTAACCAAACCTTGGTCAGAGTTCCACTATAACAAATATAATATCTTTACAAGCTTACAATGATCTCTTTTACCCTCCCTAGGTAAAATTCAAAATCTAAACCTATAGACTTTTCAAAAGATCAAGAACCAGAGATCCCCTCTCTGTTCTTCCCTCTAGAAACCTTTCTAAAAAAAGCTTTAAAGATTACAATTTGTTATAAGAACATTCAGTACAAATACAACACAAATATCAACAAAAATTAACCAAGCTTATAGTTCAAGAAAGATATCACCTCTTATTCCTCAATGAATTCAATGAAATGAACGATCTAACCAAACTAAGAATGTATACAATTGATCTTTCTTGGTG
>PYAF01000203.1:322036-332045 GCA_007407185.1 Glycine tomentella | reverse complement strand
ACACATCATGTAAAACTCCATGACTCTTAGCATCTTTTGATTTTCTAATCTCCCTCTTGCCTTTGAGTTTTAAGAACTCTAGAAAGTGATTTTCTCAAGGCTTGTACGAAAACTTCACAAAATATTTCATTTTTTTAAACTCAGCGCAAGCTGTTCGATTTATAAAAAAATAGACATAACTAACTGTAATCGATTATTTCGTCAATGTAATCGATTATTTTAACCAGATAATCGATTAAAGTGTTCATCAGGAATCTGGAAAAAAGTCAAGAACAAAATAATCGATTAAGTCACCTTGTAATCGATTATTCCAGATGACCTGATTTTTCTAATACACATGTGTAATCGATTAATTTCCCAAATAATCGATTATCACAGCCAATGTGAAAAACTCATCAATGCATATTTAATCGATTGCGAATATCAGGTAATCGATTAAACCAAATGAAAATGCATTTGTAAAATATGCAGTGACTCATATAATCGATTATTCCATGAAGTAATCGATTATCACAGAGCACGTCTAATTCAGTGTTAAGCACATTTAATCGATTACGAATCAATGATAATCGATTAAAATGTTCATAAGGCAATATATAGACCTATTCACATGCATTTAATCGATTATATCACAAATGTAATCGATTAAAACAGTGAAATACAGTTTTATAAAAATCTAATTGCCTTTATGACTTCACATCTAATTACTTATTACCATATGATTAAACATGATTTAATGTATGTATAAATGAATGAATTAATCAAGATAAGTGAGGATTATGAGGCTTTAACTACTTGAACCAAGCTTAAGCAATAAATTACAAATGCCATCAATTGAGTGGGCATGTAAAACATCAAAACTTGCATTCTTCATTCTTCTTGATTCCATATCTTCATCTTCCTCATAGCTAACACGACGTGTGTGCGGCCTAGGCTCCGTCACGAGTATGGCTTCCTCCGTCACAAGTACAAGTATCCCTTTCCAGTCAAACTCTTGTTTGTTTATCCCTTTCCTCCGTTATCGCGAGTTCCACTGTTTGAAATTTGGAGTTCGATGTGTGTGCAAACTTTTGTTGTCAATAGGTACTATGAGTAGAGCTTGTTTTGTCGTGTTTGGTGCCGTCTTTGATTTCCCGTTAGGTGAGTGTATTCTATCATCAATTTAGCTTGTTTTGGGTTTCTGTCGCATTTGACAGGGTTTGGGGTTTTAAAACTGCTAGCATTAAAATTAATGTGTTGGAATCATTTTTACAAGAGTGATTGAAAAATTTAGGGTACGTGAATTAGTTGGCTTGCTGTTCATGTGTTTTGCGTTGTGGTTTAGGAAGGTTTTTATGGTAGACGTTTTTGTTATGAGGGGCATTGACAAGCAAGATTAGTTAATTAATTAATTGCCATGACTGACGATAATTCCAAATGGATAGATATTGAACATGTTGTTCAAGAGAAATGCATGGTGGAGGATGATTCATTATTTCCCTTGCTTTGGTTCATGAGTTAATCATCCTAGTTAAGAACAATTTATTATATTCCTGTCCTTTAAAAGGTCAGCACATGCAGATTGCTTATGATAATTCCTTTTGTTACTTTTGAGAATTTCTTTAGCATTTTTTGGATGGGTTGAAACATAAAATAAAATCTATAATACATATATAAACATAATTTGTTAGGATAATTTGAACCAAGAGGAAATGACAACCTTTTTGGTAAACTGTCAATTATAATGACTAGTACACCATTGAACCCAATATATTCAAAATGTGTTGGTTTCCAGCCAGATTACAACACATTATCATCTAATCTATTTCGAAAGGAAGAAGTGCTAATATCAAATATATAACTGTATTCAAGTCCATAAAAATAAAAAGAAAATGATGGCCATGATGGCAAGATGGTCTATCTCTTCTCTAGTATCAAATTAAGAAACACTATTTCCTTTTACTTACTTCCATTTAGTATACAGAAAATGTAACACACAAGATATTGATTCTTCAAACAAAGTAGAAGTACCTGAGAGCCAGAGCCAACATATTAATCACTTCCCTTTAAGCCATCATCAAGCTCTGTATATAATTATTCTTTAGGAGTTTATGCAGGTGCACCATAATAGGAAAACTCCACAACATCCACATCACACCAAACATCTACCGTCCCCTGTTTGGAAATTAGAGATAACTTCAACATCATTAATTAGAAATTATAACAAAATAATAGTGCTTTAAGATGCATTGTTGCTTTAAGATGGTACTTCTAGAGAAAAATAGATTTTATAATAAGTTAGGTTATCACCATAAATAAATTTATATATTTCCTGGTAATCCATAAAATATGTGTAATTAAATTACCAAAAAAAACTAAACAGGAAAAAAAAACATATTGTAGTTAGATATACTATATTCTATCAGTATTTGACACCTAAAACATGTGGAAAATTTTATGTTAATGCAACTCAGATTTACACAAACTCAGAACAGTGTAAGTCCTGGGAAATTGACCAATGCAAAGATAAGTGAAATTGTGAGAGAAGCTTACTTTTTCATACTAGAAATTTCTTAATCATTTTCTCACAAGAGATCATTGTAGGCCAAAGAATAATAAATGATATTCACTATTCAGTGCCTTATCAGCATGTGGAGACCATTTTTCTTTTAGCCTTATTAAAACATCCATTGAGTAACCTAAAAATTTCTAAATAACCAACACCTGTTTCTTATGATAACTCAATGTTTATTTGCAACACAATCCTAAACAGTTAATAAGAATTGTGAAAACATTTAGAAAGTCAAAAAATTCCTGTATCGTGCTAATGGTCAAGGTTTGAATATTCAATCCATTGGTTCCTCTTATTTCATTTATCCTTTTAATTCTAAAGTTTCTGTATCTCTTTATTAACTTTTACAAGTGCCTTCTATTACTAAAAATCTTATGAGTGTAAGTAAATTTGCTAAAGATAATCAAGTTTAATTTAAGTTAAATTAAATTTTTGTGCGTTTAAGTCTCATGTTTCCAATAAGATCTTACTTCAAGGCTCTATTCATTTCCAAACCTAAAACTTGAAAGCTTACCAACCAAATCATCAGCTTCCTATTTTGTTTCTAATTTTATTTTTCCTACTTGTACATTTTTTTTTTGCTTCTGTGGAGACTAAATGTAGCAACCTATGGCATGCTAGACTTCGTCATCCAAATTTCCATGTAATGAAACTCTTACTACAACAATGTAATATACAACTATCCAATAGAAATGTTGTGATTTCTGTGCATGCTATTATGTAGGAAAGTCCTTCAGCCTTCCTTCTTCTCTGTCTTAAACTGTTTATTGTGCTCCTTAAGAGTTCGTTTTGGGTCATCTTTGGGGACCTTCTCGTGTTACTTCCACCAATGGCTTTTTATATTACATAAGCTTTGTTGATGCCTTTTCAAAGTATAATTGCATTTATCTATTAAGACATTGTGGTTGGAATGAGGGTATCAATTGCCTACAGTTGTTGAATTCTTTAAGACGATAAAACACTTGATAGATTGGAAGACATGTGTATATATATGTTAAAGGGAGAGGACTGTGATTATATGAGTGGTCCAAATAGAGGTTGAGAAGTGCAAAATAATATGAGGTGGGCATAGGTGATTGCTGCACATGCAGTGCTAGAAGAAACTTACTATATTACTTTCCATTCTATTGTATTTCACCAAAAACTTCTTTGCTACGCTCTACATTCTTTGGTTTTTACATATTACTATATTATACTACATATATATCTGTTTGTGATGTGTGGCTAGACTTTTGTTGAATTCCACATGCTTTAGTTTATGGAGCAGTTAAAGACCAAAGTGGGCAAGGAGTGCTCCTTTTTCACTCATTTAACAAAGTAACAACAACGTTACCCTATAATAAGTGATGTACATGTGTAGAATGTTGGTGTCTCTAAAAAAGACAATCAAATGTATACTCAAAGCAAGGAAATTGATCATTTTAGATATGCCTTCTATAATTACATTACATTCATTATTACATCCACCTTATCATAGACTCTCCTAATCAAGGAGTGATTATTTTTATTTCAATTAAGAAGGATTGTTCAAGTGTTAAAACAACATTTTAATTAATACTACTACACCTCAAGAGTGAAACATCACTAAACTGTGATGACAAGGCCCAAAATTTTCAGCCTCCTCGCTGCATCTTTAGTAGCCTGTTTGCAACTCTTGTTAGGAGAACTATCATACATACACACTATGACAATTTAACAGACCAACAATACACAAATAAAAATGGTATACAGTAGCACCAAGGAGCTCCAACTTGCTTAATGCTTAATTAGTGAAAAAAAAAAAGAACCTGTGGTGAGCAATTTTATTTTTTGTTTGCATTTAGTTGAGTACAAGCCTAAGACTTTTCCCTCTTTTTTCATTAATATCAACAGAGGAATTTAGATTGATACTTTTAACTTAATAGCAAGAATAATTACTGTTAATTGTGCCTTAATTCAAATCTGACTTGTGAGTAAAAATGAAGTTTAAATAGTTTTAACTTAATACATTGTGATCAAATTGAAGTTAGATATGTTTTTGATGTGAAAATGCACTTATGTGGTGGTTTTGATCCCTTAAACTATGTATATGTGTAATTATTTTGAATCTGATTGGAGAAGGCTATAACAATGTGTGATGTTTATGTTTTGTGCCCTATCTTTGATCTTTTCTAAATGAATATGAAAGTATCCTTAACCTATTTGAAGTTATATATATGAGATTGGAATGAACGAAGACCATATGTTGAGTATATTCCTTGAAATTTTCCTTATAATACACATGTGTTCAAAATTGTTATCTAACCAACCTATAGTGAATCTATTTAAGCCCTTTTAATACCTTAAAATAATTATGCCTTAGCTTCCAAATGTATTTGGTCCCATTCAAGTTCAATAATTCTTTAAATTACAGTGATTTTTCCTTTGAGACAAGTTCATGTTGGCACAAGTGTAAAACTAGGTAAGTATAACCTGTATCTAGTGAATTTGAGAATTGTGTAGGTATTGGAACAAAACCTGAAGTATTATCCACTGTTTTAGTAAAGTCTTAAGGTGTCTAAAACCAACCTCAAACCATGCCTAAGTCATGAATGTACTAGTGTGACAGACATGTTTGCAAATGGACAATATGTGCTTTCTGAATTCTTGTCTTGTAACCTGTTCTATAAAAAGAACTCCCTTACCAACTAGATACATGTTTTTTCATTAAAGATTGTATTTTGTATTGTTGTAAACTTGTTTTCCTATCTCTCAATGCAATTTGTCTTGTATCATTTTGAATTTTTTGTCCATATAGCAAATATTATACTACGACATGTTTTGTGTATGCTTTTTTTATAGCAATCATGAATGATAAATTCTGTATTTTCCTAGATAAGAGTGTCCTTGACTTGAATTGTTAGACTGGAGTAGAAAATTTAATCGAACTTTGAGAGTTCGAATTACCTAACTTAAATATTATATAATCTATTGTGACATTATCCATTAGACAACAATTTGTTAACCCATGGCCAACATGGGGAGCAATTCCAAAAGATTATCAAGATCTTTTTTCCCAACATTTTAAGGTAACTTATTGACATGTTAATCAATTAATTCAATGGCTGAAATGGATACATTATGATTTAAGAATTATTTTTGTGTGTAAATTGACAAATGCCTTAAACATACTAGAAAAAATAAGGCATTCAATTGTGTGGAATATTAATTACCTAAGACATATTGGGTCTTAAAATTAGTCTCATTTAAAGCTGATTTTGTTTTATTTCATTTAATTTACACTAATTGGTATTTTGCTAACTTCAAAACATTTCATAACTTTGTGATACTTTAGACAAAATTGGTATTGAGACTGGAGGAAGAGGATGAAATTAAAAAAAAAAAACTTTTAACTCCAAAGCCTCTCATAGACTTTCTGAGATATTTAGGGATGCCCGATATGAAAATAAAAGGCCATATTGGATTGGCGATCGTGTGTAGAACGATCTGTTATCACATTGGAATGCACCTGAGTATCATTCCAGGTGTCAACAGGAAAAAAAATCGGGCATCTGAAAAGGGTGGATGTATGCACATAGGTGGTTCCATTTCCTTGCAGGATCATGCCATTCGTTTGGTAAGATCATGTTAAGATTTGATAATGCCACTTTTTTTGTACTAGTATGATTATTTAGTTAAAAACATTCCTAATTTTTTACTTTGAAAATAGTCTCAGGATCTTGGTCGATCTGCATATGTTGATGAAATTTTTCAGCAAACTTATTTATGGAATGATACTGGTGAATTTATCGATGATAGATCTAAGCAGACACATGTGAGACCATTATCTGTCATGCACTCTTATTTTTCACAATGTTTAATACATATACTTAATAATAATTGTTTATCAATGACAGGAAAACTGAGGCTAGACTATCTCAAGCTAGGTCTGATGTGGCCTCAAGTGTTGGTGAATCAGAAATGACTCCTTTAGACCCTGCTAAAGAACAAAGGCTTAGGACTCACTGTTGGGTTGCTGCTGCGGGACCAAAGCATAAGGGATGTCTTTACGGGACTGGAGATCTTGCACATAGTTATAAATCTGGAGATGACACGTTCATGCAGCATATGCAAGGATCTTCCAGTCAACCAATTGATTCAGCGGAAGTTATTCGACTTAGGGAGGAGCTTTGTCATTCGAAGGAGGAGATGCGTCAATCAAAGGATGAGATGCGTGTCGTTTAGTCAATTGCACTTCAATTTCTACCTCTTGAAGTGCGGTACATTATTCAACATCATCAACAACCTCACCAACAGTTGCCCGATACACAACAACCTGACAAGCAGCTGCTGGAACAACAACAACAACAGAATGACCAACTACATCACCAGTCACATGACCAATAGCAACAACAACATAATGATCAATCACATCAATAGGAGCAACAACAAGATGACCAGTAGAGGGATTACAACAATGACTATTTTGATTACTGACACGCATCATTTTATGATTAGTATTGATTTATTAGACATGGTGCTTTTATGACTCCGTTACTTTGAATTTTAGTTAATTTGTTTGGGATTAATGAATTTGAATATTTCATTAATTGCATGTATGTTATTATGTTTCAATATTGTTGTTAAATAATATAATTGAGAATTAAATATTCATAAATAACAAACGATGCTAAAAAAAAGTTGATTGCCCATGCAAATTTCTGACGAAATTGTTTGTTGCTAATGTCCCATACATGTATTTTCGACAAATGTTTCTGACAATTTTCGACGGATGTTTCGGTCGGAAATTTCCCATGCGTCATTACTAATGGATGAAAAAAAATCTATCAGTTAAAATTTCGTACTACAATTTTACCGACGAATTTTTGTCCGTCGAAATTCTGTCGAAAATTATGTTTTTCCGACAAATTTTTTAATTTAGAGACAGATTTGTTTTTGAAAAATCCATTTTTTTTTTGTAGTGTTACTTGTAAGGACTATTTGTGGAGGGATTTGTTGGTGTTTCTTTTCCTCGTAGGCTTTTGTTGTGGGCTTAACCACCCTTTTTAGCAAAAACAAATATTCATAATTTAAATTTTTAAGTCAGCTATTGTTTAAGGTTGGTGACATATTTATTTTATGATTTTACACCGTTCCTAGTCATAATTGGCTTTCACGTCCCTTGAGAAGTCAATTAAGATCTATTTGATTTAGAGTAAAGAAATAGGATAGATAAAAATAGGAGATAATTTGAAAAGGAAAAATAAGTGATATGTTGTGTTGTTTGATTTAAGAGAAATAAGTGAGAAATAATAATTTTATTAAAAAAATTGATTTATTTTTTTATACCTAAAAAATCGATTTTTTTGCCAAAAGAATCAAATTTTGTGTCAAAAACCAAAGAAAATTGATTTTTTTTTCTCTCTAAAAGATCAATTTTTTTGAAAAAAAAAACTCAATTTTGCTGCACCTTAGAAGAGAAAAATTTGTAACTTTATTCTCTCCAAAATCACATAAATCAAACGTACCCACGTTATTTTCAATAATTTATCTCACTCTTTGGAACCAGACACAATCTCAATAAGCTAGTATGACTTATTTATAGTTATTTATTAAAATGGAGATATTAATTTTAATTTATAAGAAATATCCTCTGCTCAAAAAGTTATAATATTTTTTGTCATAACATCTATGATAAATATTTTTCCATAAAAAAATATATGATAAATATTTTCATTAAATAGATATTTTTTTTCATTAATTAATATTTATTTTTATTAGCATTAAATATAGTAAAATGTTTATAAACCACTATTAAAATATTTTTTATTAAGTAGAATTTTTTTATATTTATAAATTTTAAATATCTATACTATATATTTATACTTCTAAAAAGTTTATATTTACTATTATTGAAATAATTTTTTTTTACCTATTACATTAATATAAATATCCACCAATTTTATTGAATTTTTATTGAAAAACTTAATTGATAGAATTTCTCTTTTTTATCATTTTTTGATTCATTATTCTTGAATTTGATATTTTATTTAAGAAGACTAAATACAATATCACTCATACTAATAACTTATTAACTTCTTGGTCATTGAAATAATTATTTATTAATAAAACTAATTTATATAATATTTTTAATTTAATATTTTACATTTTATCAATGTATGCGTGCAACACTTATTAATATTATTTTCATTCTTCCCCTTTCTCCACATGACGGGGCATGTTTTCATGGCAGACAATTCTTGTAATTTTATAATTTTTTTATGAGGATGCCACTTTATATATATGATCATACTTCGTGTCTTCTTTAATTAGATCCAAAGCCACGTCATGTGCGTACCAAATTCAATAACATTTGCTCGTATTTTAGATTAACTACTTATTAGTCAAATTTGGATCTAAAATAAATTAAATTTCATTGCATAAAATAGTTTTAGATCCAAATGTTAGAGAAACTATTTTTTTAATAAGGTTTAATTTTATTGCATACAAAAAATGTAACATGATTCAATTAGTAAACCTCGTTAAATTTAATTCCATATTAAAAAGGTTTAATTTTATTTCACACAAAAATTGTAACATGTTTTTAAGGAGTATTAATTAATAATATGTAATATATATATATATATATATATATATTAAATTAACCATGTACTGTTTTTGTCTTATGAGGATCCGAAACATCAAATTTAAGCTTAAGCTGATTTACCACATCAGGTACACATTTAAACTCAAACAATAAAATACATTTTTTTAATATATTTAACCACGTGATATTATTCAAATTTTTAATTATTATATTGCGGCAAATTAATTGTATCATAGGTTTTATAAGTTTGATTAAATAATTTAATTTTTTTTAATATTATCTTTCATGTTCGATGCATGGATTTTGATCGTTATGATCAACCTTTGGTTATAACTTTTTTTTTTAAAAAAAAAAAAATATTAGCTGGCAGTTTGCAGTAGTGTTAATGCCCAGCTAGAGGACAATAATATTGTCGGTGCCCATTGTTGATATGAAGGAATGAATCACAAATTCCAGGAAAAAAAGAAAGATTCCATTAGATTACAGTTAGCCGACAACAGGGTATATATGTTTATTTCTTTTCCAAAGCTTAATAACGTTTTCAATTTTTACATTTCAATTTATGTACCATTTTAATTCCTGAAATATTTTTCTTTTACAGAAATTCCTGAAATCTTAATTATATATAGTTTTTATAATTTATAATATTTTAATTATCAAAGTTGAGTCTCACATTCTATATATAATTTAATGACTAAAAAGTAAGTGAAATAAAACATGACATTAATTTATATACATTAACAAAGAAAAAATATAATTTTTAAAAATGATATTTTTAATCAATATTTATACTTTTTTTTTTATCATTTTACGTAAATCAATATCACATCAAGAACTTAGATTTAATGATTGTAAAATTATAAAAATTACAATAATAGACTCACTAGATGAGA
>PYAF01000203.1:290096-321936 GCA_007407185.1 Glycine tomentella | reverse complement strand
CTAAAAAGTAAGTGAAATAAAACATGACATTAATTTATATACATTAACAAAGAAAAAATATAATTTTTAAAAATGATATTTTTAATCAATATTTATACTTTTTTTTTTATCATTTTACGTAAATCAATATCACATCAAGAACTTAGATTTAATGATTGTAAAATTATAAAAATTACAATAATAGACTCACTAGATGAGAGCTTAAATTATAGGAATTAGATACAAATAATTAAAATTAAGATAATTAAATCACACATAAACTAAAATATGAATATAAACATAAATTAAAATTTTATATCATAATATCAATAATATATAACTTTATTTAATAAAAATGTAAAAGTAAAATAGTTTTATATAATTATCTAGTGGTAAAATTTTGATATATTATTAAATGAATTTAACAATTAAAATTATAATTGGAAACAATTAACATTTTTAATAATATAAACATATTGCCAAATGATGTTTTAAAAATCTTTAACATACATGTAAATATAATGTTTTATTTGATTTAAATAGAATTATTTTTAATGAAGGATATATGTGATGAAGATATTTAAAAAAAAAAAAAATTGTTTACCCGAGGAATGAAATGTCAATGCCGAGTAAAGTCAACAAGACATTGCTTATGCTAATTGGCTAATTTTATATTTTCAGATGTCTACAAGTCACCAACCATCTTAAATTAATATAGACTTTAAAAACAAATGAATTTGCAAAACAATACAGTGATTGAAGCAATACAAGAAGCTGGACAAATAATTAAGAATGTGGTCTCGATCATTAAATTTGAACCTTAACTGCCCATTTAAATAATTTATTTAGACGTGAAAATTGATCAGAAAAATTGTATATGTCCTGAGCTCTCACAATTTAGAAAGTATCATCACCATTATATATTCAAAGCAAAAAGTCAACTATCATTCATCTAGACTGAGAAGCCGATAAACTTATCTTGAGAAATAAAAAATATATTTTGTCCTGTTGAATTTGTTAGAGAAGCAGTTTATATAAAACCACGCGTGATTGGTTAAGGAAAGTCCCTTCACAACTAAATTGACAATTATAATACTAATACAGAATAAATTACTCAATCTTTCACATCAAATTTTCTCCTTGAAAGCTGTCTTATTTCTAATTAATAGAGTTTCACGTCAGCTTATAAATTAAGGTGATTTCTTTTTTCTCTTCCCCAACACATTCGATTAGGTGATTATCACGAAATAATTAAAGTTACCATTGTGCCCTCTAACTGTGAATTTTAATTTTCTCTTTTTTTACTATAATGTTTTGTATAGATAAATATTTAGTTTGTAGTATATTTTCCTCAAATAATAATAAACAATAGTGCTATAGTTTAGACAGTTACAAGCATATTTGTTGCCTGAAAGCGCCATTTAAGCTTAATAAAGTGGGGGGTCAAATCCTCAAACCTTGTGAATTGTGAATTTGTGATGCATGCAATGAAATAAAAATATTGAAGAAAGATTGCAACTTGGGTTGCTTGAGCTTTTAATTTACTTGCGTGACAAAAAGGGGTTGGTCCCTCTTGTTGCCTAGTCCTACCCTTTAATTTCGGAAGGTTATTCTTTCATTCTTTTAGTTTCAGACTTTCAGATCCAAAGGCCAAATCTAAGTGTCATGATTTTGGTGTTGGTGAGTCTTGGATATGTCATGTGATAGTCCAACTAAACCAAACAACAAACAAAAAGCAGCACCTTCTGACTCAAAGGTAGCAACTTGAGACAGTTTCTCAGGTTTGAACAACAAAGAGCACACAAGGGTCCAATTGGAATCCTAAGCAGAGAGATGGGGTTCCAAGAAAACGGGAATGGGGAAATGGGGTTGTCTGGAATCCCCTTGGGAGCAAAGAACAAGTACAAGAGGATGAACTCTGAGCTTCCTGAGGACAACGATGGTGTTTTGCACCAACAGCAAGTGGATGAAAGGAGGAGCAGTACCAGGAAATATGTTCTTGCCTGTGCCATCTTTGCTTCTCTCAACAATGTCCTTCTTGGCTATGGTATGTTTGAAAAAGTCTCTAATTTGTTTTTTCCAGTTTTGTGGAAACCGTCTTCAGCTACCTCTTTGATTTCGTTGCTGCATTTTCCATTGACTATTCTATTTAATTAGAATTAGATTGTGTTGGTGTGATGGTTTTTAACAATCCATTCATTTCCCACCTTGTCCTTTGTTCTATGGTTCATCTAGATCAACTTTGTTCATATGTGATTTATCTTTTCATTTATAGTATCTATGAAACAGATCTACCAAACTTTGGGTTCAGGGCTGGCAAGCTGAGAGAGCTCAACTGTATATGTATTTATCAATGAGTTTAATTTCTAAAAAAATTACATTACACTAATCATTGTTGATATAACTTTTAAAGTAGTTATTGTATAAATCAACAAACGTTGGTGATTGAATGACAGTGTCGGTACATAGATTATTTACTCTTTATCTATTATGGGGATATTAGTGTGGAGATTGTTTTGATCTTGAATTTAATTCCGGGGCCATTTGGAATGAGTCAAAGTTGACATGATTTGTTCTGTGGATTTTGCAGATGTAGGTGTCATGAGTGGAGCTGTTATATTTATCAAAGAAGATCTGAAGATATCTGAGGTTCAAGTAGAGTTTTTGATTGGTATTCTTAGCATTATTTCTTTATTTGGTAGCCTTGGTGGTGGAAGAACATCAGATATTATTGGTAGAAAATGGACAATGGCCTTAGCTGCAGTTGTCTTCCAAGTGGGTGGACTCACAATGGCTCTTGCCCCTTCATATGCAATACTAATGGTTGGAAGATTTCTAGCTGGAATTGGAATAGGATTTGGAGTTATGATATCCCCTATATATATTGCTGAGATATCACCAAATCTAAATAGAGGCTCTCTCACTGCCTTCCCGGAGATTTTTATAAATGTAGGAATTATGCTTGGTTATGTGTCAAATTATGCGTTTTCTGGCCTTTCAGCACACATAAGTTGGAGAGTGATGCTAGCAGTGGGAATTTTGCCCTCAGTGTTCATTGGCTTTGCACTTTTCATTATTCCTGAGTCACCAAGGTGGTTGGTAATGCAGAACCGCATAGAAGAAGCAAGATCAGTGCTGTTGAAGACAAATGAAGATGAGAAAGAAGTGGAGGAGAGGCTTGCAGAAATACAGCAAGCTGCTGGATGTGCCAATTCTGATAAGTATGATGAGAAACCGGTGTGGCGCGAGCTGCTATTTCCTCCTCCTCCTCTTCGCCGAATGCTAATCACTGGCCTTGGAATTCAGTGTTTCCAACAGATCTCAGGAATTGATGCAACTGTGTATTACAGTCCTGAAATTTTCCAAGCAGCTGGTATTGAGGACAATTCAAAACTTCTAGCTGCTACTGTTGCTGTAGGCATAGCAAAGACCATTTTTATTTTGGTAGCAATCATTCTCATTGATAAACTAGGTAGGAAGCCCCTTCTCATGATAAGCACAATTGGGATGACAGTTTGTTTGTTCTGTATGGGGGCTACTCTTGCTTTACTTGGAAAAGGGTCATTTGTAATTGCATTGGCTATTCTGTTTGTTTGTGGGAATGTAGCATTCTTCTCAGTTGGATTAGGACCCGTGTGCTGGGTTTTGACATCTGAAATTTTTCCTTTGCGTGTGCGTGCTCAAGCATCTGCACTTGGAGCTGTGGCTAATAGGGTCTGCAGTGGCCTTGTGGCCATGTCTTTTCTTTCTGTGTCTGAGGCTATTAGTGTTGCTGGAACGTTCTTTGTGTTTGCTGCTATTTCTGCTCTTGCCATTGCCTTTGTTGTTACATTAGTTCCTGAAACCAAAGGGAAGTCGTTGGAGCAGATAGAGATGATGTTTCAGAATGAGTATGAGATTCAAGGGAAAGAAATGGAGCTAGGAGATGTTGAACAACTTGTGCAGAACAAAACTGGTTTAACAAATTAATCGATTAATTAGCCCCTGCCTTTGTGACTCTTATGGATTTGTTATTCCATGGTTACACATCTTCCACTTGTTATGTCTAAGGCTCTATGCATGTTACTTGCAATTCTGTGGAGGACATTCCTCGCATGGATATATGATCTTCTGCACCAGAAAATTTGAGATATGTGAGTTGGGGACACAAGGAAACATGAAGATAAAATGCTCTCTAAACTTTTCCTGGTTGTACAATTATTCTTTTTTTTTTTTTTTTTTTATCTACATTAAAGTCAATTATAACTGTATATGGAAGGAGATTTTTGGTGGAGATGATCATGTGTCCATATGGTCCTTTCGGATGTCCTGAGACAGATTATAGTGCCATTATTACAATGTATTCATGAGGAATGTATGTAATTAAGATGAAAATTCTTTAACAGATTGTATTCTATTCAACTCCGGTATCTGAATTGTGATCATCTTGAGATATAAAAGCATGTATAAGTTTCAGTTTATAATGTGATTGGCACCAAGCTCTCGTTTTTCTTTTATCAAATAACTTAAGTGAACAAATAGTATTCAGTATGGCTTCGGCCTGTAAGTATAAATTTCTTAATTCATAGGAATCGAAGACGTGTATTAAGAAATTTACAAAAATTAATGCATTTTGCTCAGTTAACTGAGTCAGATCCCTTTATCTTGTAAGTACAATTTGAAAGTTACATTCGAATTATTCAGTAAAACCTATCCAATAAGAAATCTTTGTAAATTCAGAGGTTGATTTACAGGCAGAACTGCAGACCCTGGTTTGTCACTGCTGCTAACTCCTAAAAGTTGTACAAATGAACGTCCAGAATGTACAAATGAACTTACAGCTCCAAGACTTATGCAGATATTAGTTCTATTGTATATCTACTCTAGAGACTTTTTTACAGGTACAGATGAAATTTTCTTTTTTATTGTAAGGTTCCCGTGATGAACATGAATATCCACTTACCTGTAATGGTAGTTGTGATATGAAAAGAATGGTTGATGACTTCAATTGCTGTCATATGTTTTTATTCTTGCGTTGTTGCTGAATCAGATTTGTGGTCCTAGGACACACTCAATACTATTTGGACAGGCATTGACGAAATTAGTTTTCAACGAAATTGATTTTATAAAATGGATTTTAAAGTGATATGATTTATGTTTAAATATTTTATTATAAAATCAAAGTTAGGAATAAAATATACTACAAAATTTTTTATTCAATACTGAAACTATTCAAAATTACTTCAAACCGAAATTAATTCTAAATTCTTCACTAACGTGAAACTAAATATATAAAAATGTATCCAAAATCAATTTTGGACTCGAAATTAATTTTCCAATAACAAATCAAACACGCACTAAAATATGAAAGAAGAATGAATAGAGTAATATTGTGTCTATTGCTATAGATATAAAGTGAGTTAAATGATTAAGGGGGAACGAAAAGAGGAAAAGAACATGCGTTCAACCTGTTTGACTAACAAAACTAATATTCTAGCATATTTGTTGAAAAAAAAAAACTGTGTCCATTGCAATATGAGTTTTTAAGGTCGATACCCACATAAAGTTATATGTTTTAATCATATTATATAAATATAAAAATATACACGAAAGCATATTAATTTTTAAATCTTAATAGTATATATTTAAAAGAATAAAAACATATATAAAAATGAAAATTTTACGTAAAATATGTTCATATATATATCATGGAAGAAGAATATAGAATCTATGTTATGTGTGTAATATTTACAGCAAATGGTGATACAGATCATGTTTACTTGAAATAATATTAATATCCAAATCAGAAGAATAAATATAGAAAACAATAAAACTAAATAAAATTCGATAATTACTATTAACAATAAAACTAATTAATATACATATGATCTTTACCAAGATTGAATAATGGGGTTGTTTCAAATTGTGGGTAACACACTATTACTTATGATTTGGTAATTGAGCATAATTCTAATTCTTTGCAATTGGAAAAAAATCACAGGTAAGTCCTATGATATATATGTAATCCTTCTATCTTAAAATAATTATCATCTTAAATTATTTTATAATAATAAAAAAATTGTTATCAATAATTCATATATATTTTTTTCACAATTAATATTATAAGAAATATAAATAAAAATAATTAATGTTAGATTAAAAAATTAAAATGATAATTATTTTAAAATAGTATTTTTTTATCCGATAATTATAATAGACAAATTGGAGTAACAAATTTCATAAAAAAATTCTTGGAAATAACCATTAAAGTGATTAAACGAAAGGGATTTTACAATCAAGAGTTGTGGCATGACATTTAGCTAAGCCTAGCAAGAAATTATCTGAAGAAAATTTACTAAAAAAAGCTAACAAATGAGTGTAGAGTCAGGAGCCACTAGATAGCATCAGATAGTTGGTAGATAACGATGATCTCCAACTTTAGGGAATCACCAATCTTGTTAAAGCAGGAATAAACCACATTAATTGTGTGAATCTATCTTAACCTCCACGCTATCCACATGCACCGTGCTATATAAAGAATTACAGATTGAAGACGCCACACCTCAATATGCCACTTCAACAGTGTCAGGAAATTAATATTTCTTTTTTATCTAAAAAAATCGAACTCAAGTATAAGAAATTTGCAAGAGTCACAAGATGTTTCAATACACAGAGAATAAATACAATATGGTGAAAATGAGAAAAGTTAATTTAAAGATTACGTGTATAGCCGTTCAAAAATAAAATATTACGTGTATATATGTTATTCAAATAATAGGTTTAAAAATGTTCGACTTAATTACTTGATATACTAATTTTTTTAAAGGATCAATTATATCTTTTTAAAATTTTGATGTGACTTTTGAAAATAATACGTTTTAAAATTAAATTATGTTTTCTTTTACCCAAAAGAATAGAAGTTGGATTGGCCTAAATTTTTTTAATAAAATTCTTTGAATAAGTCTATAAACTTAATCTAAATATGCTCTAATAACGGGCATATAATCTTAAAATATTTTATTATAATTATAATAATATAATATATTAATAAAAAATATGCAAAAACAGTAGACTTTTCCTTTATTTTTGCACCTAAGTTAAACTTCTTGTGAGTCTATAACATATAACTTACTAAATTATGACTGAATCAACAAATAACGAACTATATAGATTACCATATGAATGTGCACTAATTATACTACATTAGACACTTTCTTTTTTTTGAAATTAAGGTATTTCTACATTTGGAAGCCATGAGATTAACGCTCAAGATACTGAAGTGAATTTTATTTCTCCAAATAAAGTCTTTTTTATACACATTGTCAGAAAATTGAAACTCTATCAATATGCTTAAAAAAATCAATCATCTACTAACTGGAATTGACCTTGTTGGTTACTGCATTAATTAGACTTATAATTAACTCTGAATTGTGAAAAGTTCTGGTCATGCTTACAATGTTTTATAATTATTTTGCAATGTTTTATACTTGATTATTTTAAAAGTGTTTTAATTGAATTATAGTTATATCATATATAATAATTGTTTTTCATTTATTAGTTTTTTATAATTTTTTAATTAAATTACGGTTAACAAATACATACATAAACACTTAGTACCAGCCCAACAAGTAAAAGTACAACTATTAAAACAACTATTTCATTAAAAAAAAACTACGGTTTAAAAAAAAAACTATTAAAACTATTACGTACCCACTCAAAAGTATATGTCTAGGTGTAGTATTTATATAGACAGATAGAATAGTATCCAACCCACGCATAGCTATTGCCATCCCAATTAGTTGATCGTCCTCTAAATTTTTATACATTAAATACTTACGGTTGTTGTATACTAATTAATAATTTTTGGTATACTTCCATAAATTATATGTCCTTGCATTTCAGACTTCTTCGTCTTGGGCACTAATTTTACATGTCCTTGCTGGAAAGTTATGCAAAAGAAATTTATTAATTGACGAGAGGATCAATTTCTTATCCGAATATAGCTTATGGGATGTGACGTATAACTTTTTTTTCTTAATTTTCTGATTCATCAGAAAAAATAAAATTTGATCAAAAGTAAATAAAGTCTAATCACTAAATTTTTTAGGTGCATAATTAAATACCTGCATGAAAGTTTTAAGTTTTAACTTCTTAATGCCTCCAGTTATAAAAAAAAAAAACTTCTTAATGGCAATTTTTTATTTTTACTTCTGATAGGAGAGAAATGTCCATGAAATAGTCTATTGATAAAAAAAAAGTAAATAGGCACCATTATTCATGTCAAAATAAATAAAACTAATAGTTTATGATATTTTATAATTAAAATAATTATTGATTCAATTTGCAAATGTATGTTTTAATTTTAAAAATATTTTTCATTTTTAACAATTTTCTTAAAAAGTTTACTTGAAAAAAGTGGCTATTTTCTTAAAACAAATTAATAAATTCAAACTAGCACAAAGAATATTAATTTAAAAAAATGTTTAATTTTGAAAAAGTGATTACTACAAGTTGGGCCGGCCTAATAGCTTGCACAAGTAACAAGTTCTTCTAATCTTGTTGCTATCATTGTAAAAAAAGAAAGTTATTAACATGAGTTACAAAATGCAAATAAAAAGTGATAATCAAAATATATAATATGTTTTAAAGTATTCAATAATATTAAATCTATAGTTATTAAAAGTTAAAAAGAAGGGGTGAATCATAAATGATTTTATAAAATTTTATGAACATCCAAGTTTTCTCTTTAAGTATTTAACATAATTATAAATCTAAATATTATATTTAAGATCATTGTTAAATTAAAATAATCCTGAATCAGTTCATCTCATGTTGAATGATTGTAATCTGTCTAATTTATCAATAAGATGCGTTAAAAAAAAACAAAATGTTTATAATATTAAGTCAATGATTAACTTATAGTATAATTTTATAAATAATATGGAATAATTATAATCGTACATATACTTCCTTCATGTAATTTTCATTCTACTTTTTTTATTCACAACTTATTTATTTATTATCTCTTTCAACTTTTTTTTCTTCTTTTTCCTATCTTTTCCCCTCCACTCCACTCTATTTAATTGGGTTGAATGTTGATACTTCTACAAATTACAAAATAGTAAATGATGATGAGTAGGCCTTATTTTTGGGAAAAGATAGAAGAAAAGAGATAGGTAAAAAATAATAAATATAAAATGATGTAATAAGAAAAAGTGAGATGCAAATAAGATGAATGACAAAATAAATGTAAAATAATAATAACTCTTACAAAATTTCCTCAAACACACCACACTGCCACATTACATGACCTTTATATTCGACAGTCTAGTGTTCCTTATGTTCCCTGTTCTCACCCATTTCCTTACTCTTTCACTCTACTTCTCAGACAACACTCTTACCCCTCCTTGTATGATGGAGAAGATCCAGCACAGTGAGGTGGAAGTAAAGGGACTGAAGCTGCACGTGGCAGAGATTGGAAGTGGTCATTTTCTGAGTGCATATTGGAACACACTTCAAAACAGTTAGTTAATACTCATTTACATCAAATTCAGGTTAATGATCCTTTTGTTTGTGCAGGCTCCAAGGCAGTGGTGTTCTTGCATGGATTCCAGAGATCTGTTACACATGGAGGCACCAAATGATTGGTGTGGCAAAGGCTGGTTGTAGAGAAATTGCCTTTGATTTCAGAGTCTATGGACTCACTGAGCAACCAGCAGAGCCTGAATACGAAACCATGTTTGATCTGGTTCATGAAATAGTGGGTCTTTTGGATGCTTTAAACATCAGCAAGGTAAGAAGCTAGATATGCAACAGTGCATGTCTCGTGATGAATTTGTCAAATTTTATAATTATATATATGTGGATCAGTTCAAGAAATTTTAGTTAGAAGTTACAGTGCACATGCCTCTAATGTACCTCCATCATGCATGCAACTTAAATTGAAGAACTTTTTTAAAGATAATCTAATTCTTATGCAAGTATGAACAGGGCTGGGTAGTATAATTTCTATACCTGCACATATACTTGCAAATTTTTTATAAATAAACTTGTACTCAGACCAAGATTCATTTGATAAGGAAATACCTTAACAACTAAGTTTGAGTCTAATAGTAATATTCATCCTTCCTAATTGCATATACAATTTTGGTTGTTTATATCAGGCTTTCCTTGTTGGCAAGGATTTTGGTGCCATCCCAGGACATCTTACTACTGCAGTGCACCCAGAAGAGTAGCTGGTATCATAACTTTAGGCATTCCTTTCATGCTCCCCGGTCCCTCTGCTCTGGAGAGCCACCTTCATCTCCCCAGAGGGTTTTATATTACTAGGTGGCGGGTACAAATTCCATCTTGCACAATAGTTTTTATATTTCACTGGAATGTTTTAGTAGTAATTATTGACTAGTAAAGCATCGATCTCATCCTTAAATTATTACCTTCTTTCCTAAATGACCCTTAAATTAAAAAATGCAACTTAAGTAGTCTCGTAAGTATAAAAAATCATGCTAAGTAGTCCTCCAAATATTGAAAGCTCCCTCAAATTAGTCCTTAAACTTTACTAAACTACACCAACTTAAGGACTAAAATGATAAATATTGAGTACTTCAGGAATTACTTAAATAGTTTTTAAACTTTCGGGACTACGTACTTAGGAAAAAGGATAATGCTTTGAGGACTAAATTGATGATTTACTCAATTATTGACTGATTTCAATTTTCAGGAACCTGGGAGGGCAGAAGCAGATTTTGGCCGCTTTCATGTGAAATCAGTTATAAGGAACATCTACACTCTCTTCTCTAGAAGTGATGTTCCAATAGCAGCTGATGATCAAGAAATCATGGACTTGTTTGACCCATCTACTCCCCTACATCCATGGTTCTCTGAGGAAGACCTTGCAACATATGCATCATTATATGAAAATTCTGGATTCAAATATGCATTGCAGGTTCCTTACAGGTAAACAGAACAAATTCTGACTTCCCCCCTTTTAAATTGAAATGCTACTCCAAATGTTTTTATTTTCCCTCAACTTAGGTTATTTCTAGACTATAATATCAATTTAGCCTTCCAGTTAGTTTTATTCCTAAATCCTAATATTACAAAATGGTAAATTTAGTGTCTGATCTATATTCCTAAATCCCTAAAGTTAACATCATCGGTCGGTTTGGTCCATAATTTGGTACCTAACATAATGTTAGGTAACTCTTAAAAAAAATGTTTGGTACCAAATGAACTTATACACATTATAGTTTTGAAAAAAAATTGGTTGACAATAGACTGATAGTTAAAATCAAGGACTAGTTGCTTTCGACTAAATTAACTTATAATTGTCAAAGATTAAATTTGCTTTTTCAAAATGTCAAAGACAAATTTGAAGGATGGAGATTGATGTTTGTGAAACCTGGCATTTTCCTGACTCCTTAAAATAAAATAAAAAAAATGTTATAAATAGTCTTGAGGGTACAGATTTCTCCAACATTACATTTGAAATGTTTATGATGCATGCAGGAGTATCAATGTGGATGCTGGCTTAAGTGATGTAAAAGTTACTATTCCATCACTTCTGATAATGGGTGAGAAAGATTATGTGTTCAAGTTTCCAGGCATGGAGAACTATATTCGAAGTGGGGCAGTGAAAGATTTTGTGCCGGACTTGGAAATCGTGTATATTCCAGACCAGAAGGAAGCCATTTTGTGCATGAACAAATGCCAGAGAAGGTGAACCAGCTCATCATTGAGTTCCTTGACAAACAAAATATATGAACGTTTGCTTTCAGGCTAAAGGTTTGGTGTAATAAAGTTTGATTCACGTTATTTTTTTTATAACCCTTACCGCTTGTATTATGTCAAATTATTTAACATGGAGAGATGAGAGAGTCTATTTGATAATTGTCTAAAGCAAATCTAAATGTGTGGAAAATTCAGGACTCTTTTGATGCTGCTTAATCTGACTAGTTGTAATGTCCGGTTCTAAAACTTGAAGCTTGTTAATGGAATAATAGAAAGATTTGTAAGGCTATAACATTACTCATTTTACATATACAATACAAAATTCACATTTTAGTGTCAACAAAAAGTCGACAGTAAAACACAAAATGGACGATAAATAGACATTGTCATAGGCTTTTTATCTACCTTAGCTCCAATGCTACAAATCCGGAAGTTGTGTACATGTTTCTAGCCAACACTACCCAATGTTGGCCATAAAATGAATGCTAACTCGAAAGGAAAAAAAAACAGGTTGAGTCTACTTTTTCCTCGGCCATATTCATCGTGTCATCAACTACATGGCTATTACTAATGGTTGACTTTTTAATTTTTTTAACAGCAAAGATATGTATAAATAAATTAACTTTCTAGAAGGCCTATCAACCACACAAGGTGTACAGAGATGTCTATACAATATATGAGACCAACAAAAAATGAGGCTTTTGTTACCAATTGGAGTCATCTTTTTTGGAAATTATCAACTGGAGGTGCATTTTGAAAAATTATCCGAAGGGTAAGTCGCACATGAATATCTTAAGTTTTTTTTTTTTTTTTTTCTAAACAGAAATTGTAAGTCTTGTTACGACTTATTATAATTTTTCTTATATATTTTTTTATTTGTTCATGTTAGAAGTCATAAAACATGCATCGACTTCATGATTGTTTTAAATAAGAATTAATTTGTTTTCTACTTGTACAGAAATCCTGATTTTATCTGCCACCTGTACGTTTGTGTTTTCTACTCTCTTTTTTTGTTCATTTTGACGTAAGTTTTAGTTTAAATTTTTTGTCTAATATTTGTAAAATTTATGAATTCTGTCTGTAAAATAAGTATTATAAAAATAAAATTATTAACTTTACTTAATAAATAGATTATAGAAATAAAATGATTAACTTTACTTAATAAATAGATTTTAATATTAAGCAAAAGAAATTATTTACTAATAAAATAACTTGTTAAAATGAAAATAAGATAATACATTAATATTTTAGAAATAAATAATAATGCATAATATTAAAAATAAAATAAAAATTCACCACTTTTTAATATAAATTAAAAATATCATCATAAAGAAAAATTTTAAAACAAAATATTTTAAAAAAACAAACAACTTCTCTGCAACAAAAAATTGGCAAAAAATTAAAAATAATACATTTTAAATAAATGATTTAAAATTTGGCGCTGTTTGAAAAATATTTTGAAATATGGGACAGTCAACTTTAGGCGCGTTTGATTGCTATATATGCCCAAAAAATTAACTTTTTATCATTCTTACTATTTCACTTTCTCTCTAAAAGTTTTTTACCTTTCTCTCTAGAGTTTGTGAATGGATTATTTCTGCAGCTGTAACACCCCGTATGCATCTGATTCATTAACATTGATTTATGGTCGTTAAGCGCAGCAATTATCACATATAATCAAAATGGAAGCAATAAACAAAATGACGTCATCAAACGTCATTAACAACATCAATTGTACATTATATATGATGAATTCTCATAATATACATTGTATACATATCAAAACTATACATATCCCTCACAGGGTACAAAATCACAGACATAAAACAAAAATAGAGTCAACATGATCTCCAACACTATGCCTAAGGTTCTCATAGGAACTATCCCTACTCGGGCCTCTTGCCCTGGGATCTATCAGCCGCTCCTTGAGTATCTCCCCAACAGGGGTGAGATAACAATCCCAGTAAACTCAGGGTCCTTGGAGGTCGTTCCTCCCCCTGGTTCACTTTCATGCATATAATATTAAAATTGGCATTTCAACTAGCCATCACAGCTCTCAAGCCATATTACCACATCACATGTACATGGGATATATATATATATATATATATATATATATATATCATTTATCAATGCCTGAGGAAGCTACATCCATCTATGGGGCACTTTTCTCATCAAGACTTTCTATCCTTGCCTGAGGAGGCTACATCCATCTATATGGGCACATCTCTCATCAGGACTTTCTATCATTTGCCTGAGGAAGCTACATCCATCTATGTGGGCACATTTCTCATCAGGACTTACTCAAACATATATACATATTTTTATTCTATTCTATTGGCCAGAGAAATATCATCAATCAACATACATAGCCTCAATCCATGTATATCAAGTACATGTTTTCAATCAAAATAGTAACACACAATTTCCATATACATGCATCAATTCATACAATGACCATCACTCCCTCTGGAGTATGGTGGAACACAATCAAGGGAAACACTCCCAAGAACAAAGAGCTTACTTGCTCTCGGCGCTACACCGGCTCTCCCGGTTTCGTGGTCACAACCACCAGCAATATCGGTATCACGCCCTACACAAGGCATACAAACAATCAATCAATAACGGTCCTCACCCGTTAGAATGAAAGGAAAACTATTCCTTTCCATTAAAACCT
This sequence comes from Glycine tomentella, assembly GCA_007407185.1. NCBI lineage: Eukaryota > Viridiplantae > Streptophyta > Magnoliopsida > Fabales > Fabaceae > Glycine > Glycine tomentella. The sequence continues at coordinate 307,571 of PYAF01000203.1, read as the reverse complement.
CTTTATTCTCTATCTTAGGATTATCAGAGCTAACCACCTTATAGGTGATTCACAGACCCTCAACAGAATCTATCTTGGCCCAACCAAGATCTTAGACCCTATACTCTGTATAAACTAGTTCAAAGCATTAAGTTACTTAACCACTCTATATCTCAAGAATAACCAAGTCATCAAAACAATCAATCCAATGCTTAATTACCTTCTATATGGTTTCCTGAACACTTTTAGTAAAAGCACATATGTTCATACATGTCATGATAGCCTCCATTTAACCCACATTCTTCCTACTTATACATATCTCAAGGTCAAAACCAAACTTCATCAATAGTCATGATTCAAAGCTTAGTATTCATCAGAACAACCTCCTGAGCATACTTTTCTAAAGAATCCAAGCCTAATTACAGTCCCAACACAATTGGGTCACTATTCATCCCAAGACCCATTTCACAAATTAACCGGTAAAACTTGAGTTTCTTACCTCTAAACAATCGAGGAAGGCTAGAGAATCACTTCTCCAAGCTTTAGCGTCCTTGAATCGCCTTCTTTCCATTCCAAAACTCAGTTTTGCAAAGTTCCCTAGAGAACGGGTTCTCTCCAATTGATGGTTCTCTCGAAGAACTGAAGCTGGAATCTAGCTCATGAAGGAATTTTAATCAACTTCCTAGTTGGATGGCAAGTGTTTTGGTCAAGGAATAAGTGGTGTGGCCCAAAACGTGCCCTGGAACTGATCGCGCCACTCTGGCGCTAATCGCGCCAAATTCTAGAGAAAATATACATTCCAGAGAAAACGGGTTTTCTGGAGCACTTCTGGCGCTAATCGCGTCACATAGTCGAGTCATGGCGCTAACGGCGAGCTTAAAGGTGGATATTTGCGTCTGTCTTTCTTTAATAGACATTTTGCGCACTGGGGTGAGGTACTTCCCGATTTGGTCGCCGTGATGCGCTTTACGAAGGTGCACATTGCGCGCCTTCTTGGAGCATGGATGCTGAGCAACAGATCCGAGGGGAGCATGGTCACAGTGTGTTACGTCCCGTTGCTTGTTGGGGACTTCGAGGACATTGGAAGATATAGCTAGGGCTCTGCGGTACTTGCACATTTGTTTAGACAAATGTGCGAGTGTACAGATCCATCCAGAAGTGACATTGGTGGGTGTCATATGCTGCTTCAAGTGTGGGCGTGGCTGAGATTCCCACCCATTGCTCCAGCTATTCCGTAGCCTACTCACCCAAAGTGGCATTACGGACACCGGTATGTGTTAGTATTTTTTGTTTTTAACAATTCTTGGAATTCAGTCTTATAGTATTCTAATGTCAGTTATTTTGAAATAAGGTTTAATGCTTTAGGCCGGTTTCGACCACACGAGCTGCTCTGGTATAGGATGACATAGGATTCCCTCACTCAGGACGAGTTACGTTTAGTAATTTTTAAGTGTTTTTAACTGTGCATTTGTGGTCCATGTCGTTACATAATTGTGTGTTTATTTGGTCTGTGCAGGTGGTTTGACAACTATATGGAGAGTATGACTTTCTTGGTGCACCTAAGCAGGAGCGACTGTTGTGGATGACGACTACTCTTGTTATATGCTTCCACACAATTAAGTATTCCCAGCTAGATAGATGCATGCGCCAACGTACTCCTAGGAAGCTGAAGGGAGTGCATGACCTTTCCTTGTGCGGTAAACGAGAAGATAACTGGGTCTGTAAACTGAGACCGTTTATTAGGCATATGACCTGCCCCTCTACTGCAGGGGTTGATGTCACCAAACCATGTACTCATGGTTTGGTACAGGGAAAATAGGAAGCAGTACATCTCGAAGATTGCTGCCAAGACTGGACGTGATGTAAGTTTTGCTCACATTATAATTTGTCTATTTATAATCATTATGATAGAGAACATGGTTCACACTAATTTTTATATATTTTAATTTATAGATTGATGGGCTGGAGATGTTGTACTTCGCTACTGGTCATGAGCAATGGCCGGGCTACACCATCGATTGGGTGCATGAGGAGATTGGTCTTATAATTGGTGTCTTCAGATATACTTGTCGCCTGGAGGAGGCAGGACACATTCACCCCAATCCCAGCTTTAGGAGGAGCCACAAGTGTCTATTGGCGTTGACTGTCGAAGACAAGAGGGACATGGGCTAGAGCGTCGACGGAAACAGATGCACCATGTTCCTAAGCCCATTACAGGTCCCAGGCCTCTCACTCAGGGTTGGTTTAAGCCTCCACTTATAGGATCGACATACGACAGCTAGCCCTTGTTTGACGAGTCTAGTCAGCAGACCCAGCCTGACTCCCAGACCCAGCCTGTATATTACGCTACTGTAATGGGGATGGCATCAGCGGACGTTGGGAGCAGTAGTGACGTAACTCACGCGGAGTGGACTGGTGCCGATATTGACGAGATGCTTTCCCAGATTGATTATTCTGCAGCAGGTTGTGTGGGTTGGCCATCAAATGTACCATATGCCACCCCAGCTGCTGAGCATCCTTGACCCTCATCTGCAGAGCAGGCCACTCCATGTTCACCTTCCTATGTAGACCCTTCTGAGGCAGGCCCTTCTCAACCAGTCCCTTCTCCACGACTGCGTAGACGGAGGCTACCTAATCGTCAGGCGCGTCATTATCAGTGGCCTCCAAAGTCTTAATTTTTGCGGCATTTGTGTTTTTTTTTTTTTTTTAGTTTGTAATAGATTTTATTTATTAAGTTACATTTGTTTTGAACATGTTTCTTAACATTTATTTTAATCATGGTCATTCTAAGTGGTATTTAAACACATGTACCCCAGATAATAAGAATTACAAACACCATGAATAACAGTAATTGATATGAGAGGCAAACAGACAAATGACAATAAACAGTACTTAATAAAAGAAAATAACGAAACAAACATTTTAAATAACAATAACAATTGAAAATAACCAAACTTCATAAACACTACTTAATACAATGAATCATTCTAGTTAGCATCATGCCCAACATCTGCAGCAAACATGTTTTCTTCCATTTCGGTGACTGGTTTGTTAAAAATAGCTAAAATCTCAATTGGACAAAACGTTTCCAGTAGTTGGATTGTGCTAACATCTTCAACATGTCTTCATCGCTTATAAACTCTTTTATGTGATATTCGATTGTGTAGTCTGAATATTTTGCATGGGCTAGATGTCGAAAAAACAATTTTGTTGCCACCTGAGTTGTGAATTCCATAAGGAGGAACCCCAACAGCCGCAACTTGCTTGATGACAGCCTTAAGTGTTTCAATGTTGCATCCCGAAGGAATTTCAAATCTTATTGTATTTGTTCCAGTAAAGGAATATCCCACAAAATCGGCTTGTCGTGGTATGTTTCACTTGTCGTTGTAATATAGCATTGCATCATGAGTAAGGACGATGTTGGATCGAAGTAGGTTGAGTATACCATCGAGTGTTCTGTTGATGGTACATAATATTTCTATAGGGCCAACACTCGACATTTGCTCATTTCACATTAACACTATGCAAACATCATCAGCATTGTGAGTTGCAGAGAATGAAAACAATATTGCTGACCTGCATGTAAGGATGGTTGTAGGTAGTAGGTTTCATCAACAAAATGGTCATTGGCTAGCAGAAGGGTGTTGTGCATCCTACTCTTGAGTGTATGAAAAGAACACTCATTAGGAACTCACATTGGTATTAGAGTAGGACATTGAAAAGAAACACCAGTTTCATTGTGTTTCATTGATCCATTTGGAAAAATGAATGATAATTTGGAGTTACCAATGGTCTGACTGTTTGTTTCTCCTAAGAATGTCATAGTATTCAAATTGAATTTTGATTGCAAAGGTATGTTGTCTGGGAGTGTCTGGCTTATATAGGGGTGAATGACGCCCAAATTTAGGCGTGTTTGTCACGCCCTATTTATGAGGCGTGTTCAGTCACGCCCTATTTGTTAGGCGTGTTCAGTCACGCCCTACTTGTGAGGCGTGTTCAATCACGGCCTATTTATGTGTGTTCAATCATGTCCTATTTGTTAGACGTGTTCAGTCACGCCGTAGTTGTTAGGCATGTTCAGTCATGCCATATTTAGGCATGTTTAGTCACTACCTATTTGTTGGGCGTGTTTAGTCACGCCCTATTTGGGTCTCATTGACTCCCTATAAGCGTAAATAATTTCAAAACAACCCAAAATTTATGTTACAATTTTATTTATGAGTCTCATTTTCGGGTTTAGTGTTTAGGGTGTTTGGTTTAGGGTTTTCTCTTGAGGGTGTTTGGTTTAGCGTTTACGATTTAGGGTCTAGGCTATTTGGTTTAGTTTTTAGGGTTTTGGGTGTTTGGTTTAGGGAATATGTTTTCATGTTAAGGGTTACGGTGTTTGGTTTAGGGTTTAGGGTGCAACGACCATAGAGCCCCATTTTCGTCCACCTAATTTGTTATTTACTTTTCCATTTTGAAAACGTGATCGTTGTATTTGTAATCACATGCAAAACATGATGAGTAATATCACCTCTCTCAACCAAATACAGCAATAAGACAACATATTTATAAATGAAATACATTTAACATACTACTAAAGAAACATAACTACAAAATCATGAAGCACCACCACAAGTAGGACAAGCTCTCCGATTATGTCCAACTTGCTTGCAAATATCGTATTTAACGCGTCTCTGAGTTGTTTTAACTTCGTTCATCTCGTTACGTATTCTAATGGACCTTGGATGACCCTTTGCATGCAACATTGACTTGTCATGTATGACAACTGGATCTTTACTTGGTGGAATAACACGTTCATTACCAATTGACTGCCATGACAAAGAATAAGCCCGAACCGAATTACTTACCAGGAAGACATCATCCACATACTGAAAAGGATTTTGATGAACATGTAAAGCAGCAACTGTGGCGTGACTACATGGGTATTTGAAGGCCTTAAACTTGCCACACTAACAAAAACGCTCTGCAAGGTTGACTGAATATGACCTCTCCCAGCGCTCCTCCACCTCAAATAATGTTTGATCAACATTATATGTGGATACATGGTGGCCTGTAGCAAGGGATTGATTATACCTCATAGCATCAAACAAATTTTTGCAATGCCGTTGTGAATGGTCAACTTGTGAAAGAGCCTCCTGACCCCTGCTTAAAAAATATTGAACCAATCAGGTGTACGTGTGCTTCACAAGAGCAGCAATAGGCATGTTCCTTGCTCCCTTGAACACCCTGTTCACTGATTCATACAAGTTTGTTGTCATATGGTCATATCTTCTCCCTTCCACATCATATGCACTTGTCCACTTTTCCTTAGGGATGCTATCAATCCATTCTGCAACCTCAGGATTGGTATCACGAAATCGTGCAAACGCTATGTCAAAATCAACCATAGAGGGAGTATAACCTGCAGAATAATAATACCATTAACACTATTCCGAATACAGATTTGTCTCAGCTTAATATATTACAAATAGTTGTTAACATACCTAAAGTCATCAGGGTCTTCTTCAATCTTGTATTCTTGAACATTTGATTAAAATTACTGGCAATATGACGAAGGCAAAACACGTGATGCGCAAAAGGTGATTGCCAACCGACATGATTCTCCACAGCAGATATTATGCTCCGGTGCCGATCTAAAATGAGACATATATTTTGCATTTGGATAACGTGGAAGCGAATGTTTGCAAGGAAGTTTTCCCAAGCTTCCAACGTCTCCCCCTCAACAATGGCAAATGCCAGTGGCAAACATTCATTATTTCCATCCTGACTTGTGGCAATCAACAATTTTCCTTTATACTTTCCATATAAATGAGTCTCATCAATTTGAATGATAGGTTTGCAAAATTTAAAAGCCTCGCAACACTGTCTAAAAGTCCAAAAAATGCGATGAAACACATGTTTTGCCAGTACCAGTCGATGTGCCACAAAATAATCATTTGTTTGAATATCAAAAATAGAACCTGGTGAAAAACGAAGCATGTAGTTGCACCACTTGAGCAAAAATGCATAAGATTCTTCCCAATCCCCATAAATCATTTCCATTGCTTTCTGCTTCGCATATCAGGCCTTTTCATATGAAACTTTAAATTCATACGTATTGGTGATCCTCTCTTGAACCAATGCAATTGACACAGACGGTTCCTCCTTAACCATTCCTAACAATGAAATTGTAGCAGTGACATTAACAACATACCCTAAAAAAATATTTTTCATATAGAGCAAATTTAATAAAAACATACCTACTACAAGTGAAGCAATAACATCAACATCAAGTTGTTTGTAACCCTGTGTAATATGGTCATTCATGCAATTGTGTTTTCCATCCCATCTTGAAACAAGCCACTTCTCATCGTACATTGGTTTAATTACGCTAACCCTCCAAGGGCAACCATCGTTGTGAGCAACACACTTCATGCTAAACTTGTCAGACTTGCTCTCAACCACAAATGCTTCTTGATGCTCCTTCATGAGGTTCCGCTTAATTGCAATTTGTGTGTCCTTTTTGGATGCAAATCCCTGTTTAACAAACAAATCGTCCCCTAATTGTCATAGACCTTGCACTGAACCCGAACCCGAAGCAAAACCGGTAAAAGATTCTTCTTCGCTTGGATGATTCCAATCAACATATGTGTAATGTGGAATTCCATCCTAAAAAGGAATGACCTCAGCACCTAAACCTATCAGGCAAATAAAATACTATAACATACAAATATACATATATGACTACATTTTCATTGATTTCAGTCATCTAACATACCTTCAACATGTTGTTTTGGTTGAGAAGATCCAACGTCCGCAAGATGACGGATTTGAGACGACCCCACATCAGCATCTTATAGGAATTTAGTCGGATACACACCATCATCCTCATCATTATCTGATGCACTAGCATCCTCCTCAAGAAGATGATCTTCTATTGCGATATTTTCATCATCGTCATCCATAACCCAAGTTGGGTCATGCTCATCTTCCTCAGACACGTTTACAGCTGGAGCAGCATATGATGATGCACTATGTGCAAAATTAAAAGTGACTGATCTCATGGGTACAACAACATCCTTTGTTGCGGTAAAATCCACGTACAACTCTAAAAAATCCTTCCTTGACTGTTTAAAAAATTCTTCCATTACCATTTTTATGTCTTCATCATCCAGTACTTGAAACCCCATGTATTGTTCGTGTTGCCATAATCTTGCCGTCAGCAAAGTGATACGTTGGTTGTCTTTTAGACCTAATTTTTGGCGTATTTTCTCATGCAATTCACCTAGTGTTGAGTTTCAATTTATAGATGTCGACCTTTTATCCCCTTCAAAAGTAATACCCCGCCGCCCTTCAACTTTCCTTCCATTAAACAATAGAACAACACGAACACTCTCACTACCTGAACTCATTTCTTGCCATAAACAAAAATAAAAAGTTTAAATATCAAGAAACAATACAATAATGGGAGATTTACAAGATAACATGTGAAGAAATGGGTCAGGAGAGACAATTTAAATAGAATTTGGGGGGTCAAACACGCTCAATTTGGACGTGTTTAAACACGCCTATTTTAGGCGTATTTGGAAGGGTAACATGTAGTAAATTTCAAATTATTTATTTAAAATGTATTTTTTTTAATTTTTTGCCCAAAAAATTGTAAGAAAAATAGTACTTTTTTTAATAAAAAAAACATAGCAATGTTCACAACTTTGCTTAGGAATATATATATATATATATATATATATATATATATATATATATAACCAACTTCACGTAAGAGGAAAAGTCGTGACAATGTTCACGACTTCTATTTTAAAAACAAAAAAGAAAAGCAAAAATTTCAGAAACCGTAAAATAATGTTCGACTTCATGCACAAAGTTGTTAGGGTTGGCAAACTGGGCCAGCCCACCAAAAATGGGTCGGGCTGGCCCTAGCCCACCAAAAATGCGGGTCGAGCCGGACTGGTCCACTTTTGTAAAGTGGGCTAAAAATGTTAGACTGCCCCACTTTAAGGTGGGTTAGTGGGCTAGTAGGCCAGCCCACCTAAAAAATAAAAAATAAATAATATTTTTTAAAAAAAATACAAAAAAAGTATAATACAACAGTGAACAAATGACAATAACCTGAACATGGTTACAAAGAATTGTATCTTTCTTCCTCGACATTCTTCCAAACTCAAGACAACATTAATTTTATACTTGTAGCACCATCAATTTGAAAAAGAAAAAAGAAATGTAATTGAAGACAGCCAATTCCAAATCCTTTTCTATCAACGTAAACACATAAACAACCCTTTGTTCCCACAAAGTATCAATTTGGGGCCAATAATTAACCACTATATGAAACACAAGTGTAAAATTAATACTGGGTTGCTGACTTGTGTTTAAAAGAATGTAATAGAGGGCAACCAAATCAAAATCCTTTTTTCTATCAATGAAAAACATATCAACAACCATTTTTTCCCCACATAATATTAGTTTTTGGCCAACAAATAACCACCAAGTGAAACAAAATTCATGGTAGGAGTCATCAAATTAAAAGCCCGAGTTGAAGAAAAATCACATCAAAGGTAAAATCATCAAAATGGACCAGAAATACAGGTTACTGACAATACAATGCCAGATACAAAACAAATAAACAATGGCCGCCATGTAGTTCAAACATTTATCATGTATAAAAGAGTTTACCACTTAGGTTATTTATAACCATACATATATTTCTCATGACAGAGACATAGAGTCACATATTTAAGTCAAATTACGATTAAATTCCTCCATAATGAAAAATGAAAATCCAATGAACCATCCTAATGACTATGTAGCTCAACAAATCAAAAAAGAAAAGAGGAATTAAGAGTTACTTTGACAAAATGGTAAAACCAGTGTGGCGATCAAGATTCAAATGCAGGTTCTTAATCTCTCCATATTCACCAAAGGCGTTCTGCAAATCGTCCTCTTGCGCTTCCTCGTGCACGCTGGTGACCAGAATGATCCATCCCTCAATGATTGGAGGGAGGGAAATAAAATCGAAATAGTTATTAAATTAAATAATAAAAAAGGCAAAACCTAACCCTAAGAGGAAGGAGGGAAAAAGGATTACTAACATCTCTGATGGCCAGGGCTGCTCTCAGCAGTGAAAGAGTCAAAGTCGGTGCCGGAGGCGTCGGTGTCCTGGTGCAATCCACGGCCCTTAGTCTTCTTTGCGACAAAGAGAGATATGGAAAACAAAGTCTGGAAATGGAAGGAGAACGAAGAATAGGAACGACATCAAGGTCATGCTCGTGCCGTCGCGGAACGAAGCACTGGAACTGGAAGTCTAGAACGAAGCACGGAAGCACCTGGGAGTGGTAGCACTGGAATGTTGACGTTGCGGTCGTGAAGCCGGAGCCGCGGCGCGGACTAGGGAGTCGAAGACGCTGCACGGTCGAGGTCGCACAACCTCACTCTCGCTGTCTCTCTCATCTCAGACTCACTTCCCTCTCTTCTCAATCTCAGCCACTCAATTTTCAAAATATGTTAAATATCGTTAGCATGCTGGGTTGGCCCGGCCCGTTTTTGATCAGTGGGTTGATATTATCAACCAGGCCCGCATTTTTTTTGGGTTAAACGGGTTGATCCGTCGGGTCAAGCCCGTTTTGCCAACCCTAAAAGTTGTGTTTGTCATCCACAACTTACCCTTGATCAGGTAATTTTTTAAAATCAACCTCCATTTGGTAATTTCCAAAAAAAAAAATAAAATTGCCCCCTCTTGATAAAAGAAAGCCAAAAAATGAAGGCTAACAAAGTTCCTATATCATGCCTCTACCAAAAAATCACAGGACACCATGAACACCAGTTCAGGAATAAGGACACAATTGGGTTCATACACCACCCTCTGAATCCTATATCCGGTTTTGAACCTTTCCTATACAAGAATCATTGCCATGAAATGACCTTAATACAATATAAAAGTTGTCCTATTTCTACAAACCTTCCTCTAAAAACTATTATATTCCTCAAATTCCATAAACACCAACCCGTAACATGCCAAAACAACACACTCGATATGCTCATTCAACCCCCTCTAAAGAAATATGTCACCTGTTCATACAACTATGTAATATGCTGTGGTAACACAGTGATGAACCCAAGCCATTTGAAAACTTGATACCAATTAACAGTTAGAAACCGGACATAGCAAGAATAAATGGTTATTATCTTCCGGGAACCTTTTACAGAAGTAACATGATTGCTCAAAATTAATGATCTGGATTCTAATAGTTGATGACACTAGTAGGTGCTAACCGATGCTAATAGGGTCATCAACTATGTGATCAATACTAATAGTGTTGGCTACCTAATCGACGCTAAAAGTGTCACCACTTAAATTAACAACCCAACTCAAATCTTTTGCCACAACTTGAATTCCTGCCTATGCTGACCATTACGAAATCATCGCAGTAAAACTCATACAGGTTAACAGTTTAGCCATGGTGGAAGAAAATGAAGAACACAGAGTAATAAACTATTGTAGCATTTCTGATTTACACTAGTGGAAAAATAGCACTTCAGCACTCTTTCAATATGCTGCTTAATCTGACAAACGTTGTAATATCAGGTTCTAAAACGTCCAGCTCGTGAAAGAAGTATATTATATATTAAAATCTGTAACTGCACATCCAATATCTCTACCTTTGGTCCAAACAGAAGAGGGGACAAAGTACATATTAAATTCATTGTTATTTTAACATAGAATATTATTTTAAACGATATAGTGTTAAAAGATTTCGTCCATAACAACTCAGTCACTGGATTTGACCTTGATATTCACAACTTCTCTTACCCTTATGGTTTCTTTGCTCTTCCACTGTATTTCTCAGAAACTATTTACTCTGTAGTAAGCCCCTTCTTCTGTGATGGAGAAGATCCAGCACAGTCACGTTGAAGTGAAAGGACTGAAGCTGCATGTAGCAGAGATTGGAAGTGGTCATTCCTTCAAGACCCTATCGGAATACTGTTAATCTGTTAATAGTCATTTGCATCAAAATCAGGTTAATTTGTGATCTTTTTGTTTGTGAAGGCTCCAAGGCAGTGGTATTCTAGCATGGATTCCCAGAGATCTGGTACACATGGAGGCACCAAATGATTGCTGTGGCAAATGCTGGTTATAGATCAATTGCCTTTGATTTCAGAGGCTATGGACTTTGTGAGCATCCAGAGGAGCCAGAAAAGGAAACCATGTTTGACCTGGTTCCTGAAGTCTTGGGTCTTTTAGCAACAAGGTAAGGAACATGATTGATAAATTTTTTTTACACTTTAAATTAGAGTTTTATGTTGAATTTTTTTGTTAATATATGTGACCTTTTTCATTTTAAAAAACTAATCATTTGGTAAGGGGATAGATATGCTACCCTACATAAGTCTTGTGAATTTGTCAAACTTGTGTGTGTGAAATAAAGCATTATGAATGGTATGGCTAAAGTTTCTGTATCCAAAATGTGAACTTCAGTTCAGATCTTCAATATGCAGCCCTATGCAGTACAATGACAAAACACAAAAACAGAAACTAGGGGATGCAATTACGCTTTAACTTGTTCTAAACAGGATACTTACAGCTGTCGTGCACCCAGAAAGAGTAGCTGCTGTCATAATTTTAGGTGTTCCTTTCATTCTTCCTGGCCCCTCTGCTGTCCAAAACCACCACCTACCCAAAGGATTCTATATTACTAGGTGGCAGGTACAAATTTAATCTGCTATCATAATTTTTACAGTATCATCTAATTTTGTCCATACTCTCTTCTCAAAAAAATTTGTCCCTACTCTTTATATGCATAAAGGTCCAAGGGACCAAATTGACTGCTCAATGGTACTCTTTCTATTCCATGATAAATATTGTGTTAAAAGAAAAAATAAATATCAAAATAAGGGTCTTATGTTTTTTTTTTTTTCACCTTTTAATTAAAAAATTGTTTTCCTATTTTCAATCTGTCATCTATTTTAAAAAAATTGTACAGAAAACAATGAAATGATTTTTTTCCTCTATTTTCTGTACAAATCTTTGAGAAAAGAAAATCGATTAAAAACAAGATGAGAATTTTGTATTTAAAATTGAAAATGAAAACAAAAAATTACAATGCAAGTAAACTTTCCTAGTTTTTCATTGTAATATTAATTTTTTCTTCCGTCCCTAAATATATATATATATATATATATATTAATTTTATTTGTCCTTTTTTATAAAATTTAACCATAATAGACAAAAAAAATATTCAAAATATTATTTTAAAGAATATTTTATAATCTTTACATTTATAAACTTAAATCAAGTAGCTTTCACTTGCATGTAGAGTGTTTTCTTTTTGAATCTGTATAAAACTGGAGATATTATACTTCAGTGAGGATCATTCTTTGTTAAATCTGCACTTTGTGCTTGAGGAATTGGCAGTAACTAATATCAGATTACCCTTAAGAAATATGCGGTCTAAACTCATTCGTTTGAAAGTGGCAATATGTGCTCGGAGAGCTTACAGGTCGTTTTCCCACCAGGTTTAATTTACAATATAAAGGAGAAAATTCAAAAGCTCTAATGATGAATAATGCTGATGACCCTTTAGCTGTGAAAACACTGAAACTGCTTTTCATCTTCTCCTCTTGTGATTGGTCGTTTTTTGGTGTATGAAATGTTACAATTGGCTAGGAGTTTGCCTAAATCGTCCTTATATACAGATGCGATATTACATTTTTGGCAGCATTTAGTTATTTTAAAATGTATTGTTATTTTAATATAAACCATTTTATTTTAAACGATGTAGCCATGTAAGTGTCACAAAATTTAGTCTAACCACACAGTCACTCGATTCGACCTTGATATTTCACAACTTTTCTCTTCCCTTTCTGTTGCATATACTTCTGATTAATGATGATATATTTTAAAAATAAGTCTGGCAGCATTTAATTTTTCTAAAATAAAATTATTGTTATTTTAACATATAGTACATGTTTTATTTTAATCAAGTATAATACAAAATTTCGTCTACCAAACAACAATCACTGGAGATGACCTTGATATTCACAACTTTTCTCTTCCCTTTGCACTTCCCTTACCGTTTCTTTGTTCTTCCACTGTATTTCTCTCACACTATTTACTCTGATAAGCTCATCATTGTATGATGGAGAAGATCCAGCACAGTGAAGTGGAAGTGAAGGGACTGAAGCTGCACGTGGCAGAGATTGGAAGTGGTCATTCCTTCAAGACCCTTATTGGAATACTGTTTATAGTCATATGCATCAAATCAGGTTAATAATCTTTGTTTATGTCTTTATGCAGGCTCCAAGGCAGTGGTGTTCTTGCATGGATTCCCAGAGATCTGGTACACATGGAGGCACCAAATGATTGCGGCGGCAAATGCTGGTTATAGGGCTATTGCCTTTGATTTCAGAGGCTATGGACTCTCGGAGCATCCAGCGGCGCCAGAAAAGGAAACCATGTATGATCTAGTTGATGAAATAGTGGGTCTTTTGGATGCTTTAAACATCACCAAGGTAAGAAGCTAGACATGCAACAGTGTGAATTTGTCAGTCTTGTATGTGTGACTCCACTATAAATTGTATGGCTAAAATTTCTACATCCAAGTTGTGAACTTCGGTTCAGATGTTCAATAAGCAGCACCAACATATACAAAAAAGTAGGACAATAACAAAATAACAAAACACAAACAGAAACAAGAAGATGGTTTGTTTCTTCTGATATCTTGGCTTGTTGAAATTACGCTTTAACTAATTACGTGTGCTGTTGCAATTGTTTATATCAGGCTTTCCTTGTTGGCAAGGATTTTGGTGCAATCCCAGGGTATCTTACAGCAGCTGTGCACCCAGAAAGAGTAGCTGCTGTCATAACTTTAGGCATTCCTTTCATGCTTCCTGGTCCCTCTATTGTCCAAAACCACCTTCTCCCCAAAGGCTTCTATATTACTAGGTGGCAGGTGAAAATTCCAACTTGTATCATCTACAATTTAGAGTTTAGTAGTTATGTTCCGACAGTAAAATTATTTTACACAATCAATAAATCACAAATCACCATTGATATGACTCTTAAGATAATTATTGTAAAAACCAAGAAATTTATCATACATGGTAGTTTCTGATTAATTGACGATAAAAATTTGTTTTACATTTATCTCATAGCCTATTTTCTCTAATTTTTATATCCCTTCCTAGTTGTTAAGAGGTAATTATTGACTGATTCCAATTTTCAGGAGCCTGGGAGGGCAGAAGCAGATTTTGGCCGCTTTCCGGTGAAATCAGTGATTAGGAACATCTACACTCTCTTCTCTAGAAGTGAGATTCCAATAGCAGCTGATGATCAAGAAATAATGGACTTGTTTGACCCATCTACTACTCTACCACCATGGTTCTCTGAGGAAGACCTTGCGACCTATGCATCTTTATATGAAAAATCTGGATTCAGATATGCATTGCAGGTTCCTTACAGGTAAAAGTAACAGATTCCCATTTTCCTTGTTTCAAAACTGAAGTGGTATTCATTATAAAGTGGTGTGCAGATGTTTATAAAGTGAAATGAAATGCTACTGCAAACATTTTTTCTGAACCAAGTTATTTCATTAAATATAGTCTTCAGGTTACAGATTTGTATAACATTGCATTTGGACTATATATGCAGGAGTCTCAATGTGGAAACTGGCTTAAGTGACGTGAAGGTTACAGTTCCAGCACTTCTGATCATGGGTGAGAAAGATTATGTTATCAACTTTCCAGGCATGGAGGACTATATTCGAAGTGGGATGGTGAAAAATTTTGTGCCGGACTTGGAAAGCATATATATTCCAGAAGGAAGCCATTTTGTGCATGAACAAATTCCAGAGAAGGTGAACCAGCTCATCATTGAGTTCCTTAACAAACAAATTGTCTGATTCAGATCTATGGCTAAAAGCACGTTTCCCTTAATGTTTGTGTGATTTCTAATCTGCTTAATCCAATAAACTTTGTAATATCGACCTCTGAACTAACAGTTCATGAAGGGGGTATATGCTGTAATGAATCTGGAAGTTCATATCAAATGAAGTCTGAAACTTCGTGCCGAGTTTCATGGCGGCTACAATTTATGAAAAAAAAAACACTGGTTGATGATATAAAGAGAAAATAAAAAGGAAATTATAGTCCTTGATTAGTTTTAGGCCCAGCCCGAAGTTATTAACCACTGGAATCAGTGAGCTTGCTAAACCATAAGAGAACCAGTGACAAATGGTGTTGTGCAAATATCGATTGTATTTTGAAAATTGATTGTATTTTCAATATTGATTATAGCATTTTTCTAGGATCATAGCGTTTTACAACAATTTAAACCGCTAGTAAACATCTAAAACCACCACTAAATTTGTTTTGTAGTTTTTAACCAAAAACTGCCACCAAATATAAAAAGTGGTGAGTCTCACATTTCTATCCCCCCACTTCCGCACAACCAAACAACCCCATTTTTTATTTCTCACCTGTTCCTTTTCCCTTCCCTATTTCCCTCGCCATTTTCACTATACCAAAATTAAAGTAAAAAATAAATAAATTATACAAGTAGTCTCACAAAGTATTAAAAATCATGTATGTATGTACCCCTTCAAATATTATAAATTATAAAATCTTTAAATTGGTCCTTGAATTTTGCTACAATCTACTTAAGAACTAAACTAAAGTGATGAATGTTCAATATTTCAGGAATTACTCAAATAGTTTTATTCATGCATGGACCACTTAATAGAAAGGAAAGACGAAATGAGTAGTTCACTTCATTCATAATCAACAAACTAGAATTCGAATGCTGGGAAAGAACATTAGAACAACCATTCCTTAACTTCATAGAAAAAAGAAGAAAAAACATGCTTTCTCAGCACATCCTATCCTAATGCCTTTTTTTTTCTTATTATCCACATCACAGTGTGACTGATATAATCGATACACGATCCTTCATCATTCTACAAAAACTTATCCAAAGCAAGAAACAAATGCCAAACAACAGCAAGAGCAACTAAAGAACATTAAAACTAAATCAGAACTGAAGGAAATTAGCAAACCAAAAATGAATGATACCAAAATCAGTTACAAAGGTATAAATACGAAGTTATAAAGTTGATTGGATGATTGTGGATTCGAATTTTGTCCACTAACAAAAACTAACGAAATAAAAATTTAGCGAAATGTACAAAACAAAATGAAGAAAGGTAAGAGGCACATTTTTGAAACCAAAGAATCCCATCATTCCGTATCATGTCTAGAGCACAGAAAGACCACATACGAGAACAACAGCATAGACAGCACAGTCCATGAAGACAGCATCCGCCACGTTCTGCGCCACCACACACAGTTCCAAAGTTCTCGCAAGCTGCGCATATTCACCACCACCGTCACCGGAAGAGCCTCTCTTATCTCTTATTTCAGAACCCCTCTGTTTCCCAGAAAAGAGCCTCGCAATCACGACCGTTAGATTGGTCACGAGAACTAAGTAGAGTGGCCTAAAGGTTATCACAGTACTGAAAAACTTAGGGTAAGATAAAATTACTAAAATGGCCACGAAAATTGAACAACAGAGACGGGTAACCCTAGAGGAATTGATGGCGCGCGTTATGTCACTTGGAGTGATGAAACTTTTCGGTTCTTCTGTCTGTGGTGGTTGTAATTGGAATTGTTCAGGTTCGGGTTCAGGTTTAGGTTCGGGGACAGTTGAAATCTCGTTTTCACCCTCGTGTTTAGGGGGTGTTTGGATTACGGTGTTGTAGGGTTCGGGATTTTGCGAAATGGAATCGGAGTCGTCAACTGCAAGAAAACAAACGGATATTAGAATTAGAGATTGGGATTATTGATAAGTGGAAAATAGAAAAGAGAATTGTAATTTGAAGGTACCGTTTGGATGGTGGGATTGGGGTTGGGGTTGCGGGAGTGTTTGGATCCGACCCGTGATGAAGGCGAGACGGTCGGAACCTTGTTCGAGGATTCTTCTTCGTCTTCTGGCGTCTCTGCTCTTCGCTGCTTCTGCCATTCTTTTCTTTGTTTTTCCTCTCACTGTCACGTTCCTTGCCTTTCTGTTTGACTACTAGTCTACGCAATGCTCTTCACTGCTCTCAAATTACGCCAAGAAAAATGTTACGGGAATCTTATATATTTGGTTTAAAGATTTATTTTAAAATAGATAAATACAATTATTGTCTTTAAATTACTTCCTCCAATTCAAAATGGGCTATAATAATGTGTTTATTTGCCTTCATAAAATTGGAAATATACTTTTTTCGTAAATTGATTTTTTTATATTAGTTAGACATATAATTGATGTATAAAAATTATTAAAAATGATACATTTTAATTTTATGAGAACCAAAATCATATTAAAAATTTTGAAGGATAAAATAGATATTTAAACTTTTAAAATGTTTGATAATTTTTTTATATAAATTAAAGAAAAAGAATTCTAAAACAATATTATTTGAAGATTTTCTATACTAAAATATTTTTACACTCTTTCTTATT
>PYAF01000203.1:260745-271837 GCA_007407185.1 Glycine tomentella | reverse complement strand
ACACTTCATGGAAAACTTGTCAGGCTTGCTCTCAACCACAATTGCTTCTTGATGCTCCTTCATCAAGTTATGCTTCACTGCTAATTGTGCTTCCTTTTTCGAGTCAAATTCTTGTTTGACAAACAAATCATCCCCTAGTTGCCACGGACCCTGCACTGATCCTGAACCCGAACCAGAACCGCTAAAAGAGTCTTGTTCGAGTGGGTAACTCCAATCAATATATGTATAATGAGGAATTCCTTGCCAGAAAGGAATCGCCTCAGCAGCTGCACATTGAACGTCAGTTTAAGCAATTAGACAACCCTAAACCATCACCAAAATACCCAAACCCTAAACCCCAATCAAACCCTAAACCTCAACAACAACCCATAAACCCCAACCAAACCCTAAACCCAACACAACGCACTAAACCCCAACCAAACCATCTAAACCCTTCATACTTTCGGTTAAGCAGGATACACTTATTTAACCTAACAAAATAACATCATTTAATGGACATTAAAAAGCATATTAATAAACAATGTAAAACTAATTAAATGACAAAACATTCTAAATCCCATCGTTAGCTAATTTACCTTGTTCTGGTTGACTCGAACCACCCTCCGCATGATGACAAGTTTCAGATGGCCCAACATTAACATCTTCGTGATGTACACCAACATCCTCATCCTCATCCGACGCACTAGCATCTTCCTCAAGAAGTCGATCTTCCATTGCGATATTTTCATCATCGTCATCCTCTTCATCCTCATCCATGACCCAAGTCGGGTCATGTGAATCCTCCTGAGACACGTTTACCTCTCCGCCAACAAATGGTGCCCCTCCAGCAGCATACGATGCACCTCCAGCAGCATACGATGGCCCTCCAGCAGCATATGATGATGTACGATGTGGAACTGCCTGGATGGGTAAAGCAACATCCTCAACTCCTGTAATATCCACGTACAACTCCAAGAAATCTTTCCTTCCCTGGTTGCAAAATTCTTCTAGTACCAACTCCACGTCTTCATCATCCATTATTTGAAACCCCATGAACTTCTCGTGTTGCCATAATCTTCCAGTCAGTAAAGTGATTGACTGGTTGATATTAAGACGTAATTTTTGCCGTATCTTTTCATGCAATTCAGTCAGGGTTGATGTACGTCGCACTGTGGTTCCTCGTGTTTCCCCTTCAAAAATCACACCCTGTTGGCCTTGATATTTTCTTCCATTCCAATATAAGACAACGCGAACAGAATTACCACCTAAACTCATGTTTCTCGTCACTCACAACACCTTCAAAAATCTATGAAAAATGAAAAAAACACCAGAATGATGGCAGTTTAGCAGAGGCAGACAACACTGGAAGCCAATATATGAAGGAACTGGGTGGGGGGGGGGCGCTTATTTATAGAATTGGGGTTGCTGTAACATGCTTGGATCAGACATGTTACAACACGTCCAAATCTAGGCGTGTTGTAACATGCCTTTATTAGGCATGTTATAACACGCCTAGATTTGGGCGTGTTGTAACATGCCTAGATTTGGGCGTGTTGTAACATGCCTGATCCAGGCATGTTACACAGCCCCAGTTTTGTAAATACTTCATGTCACACAGTCCCATTTCTGTAAATATTTGTGAAACAGCCCCTTATCGATAAATATTTAAAAAAAAAACACCATTTGGGTTCTTTTGCCAGATTCTTGATGATCTTGAGAATCTTGAAGTGAAGATGGAGGATGAAGACAAAGCTTTAATGCTGCTTAATGGACTTCCAAGCAGCTATGAGCATTTTAAGGATGCTATGTTGTTTGGAAGGGATCAAACCATTACTCTTGAAGAAGTACAGTCATCAATTCTAACCAAGGAAATGCAAAGGAAATAGGAATCAAAGACTGACAACAATGCAGAAGGTTTGAATGTGATGAGGGGCAGATTGGAAAAGAGGAGCTCTAAGTCAATAAGCACATATCAAAATCCAGAAATCAATCTCAAAGCAAGTTCAAATGTTTCTACTGTCACAAGAAGGGACATTACAAGAAGGATTGCCCTGAAAGAAGAGGAAAAGATTCAAAGAAATATCAAGAACCAGGAGATGTGGACATTGCTCAAGCAGAATATGAAATTGTTGATGTTTTGGTTGTCTCAATCTCTGAGATTGAGAAGGACTGGGGGTTATGGATTCAGGTTATACCTTCCATATGTGTCCAAGGCGTGAGTACTTTGAATCTCTGATTTTGAATGAAAGTGGAGTAGTGCTGCTAGGAAACAACAAGCCATGTAAAGTCCAAGGCATGGGTTCAGTTAGACTGAAAATGTTCAAAGATCAAGAAACACTCTTGACAGGTGTAAGGTATGTACATGAAATTAAAAGAAACTTGATTTCTATCAACATGTTTGATGCTTTAGGATACACTACACAAATTGAACATGGCATGATGAAAATATTTAAAATTTCTATGATGATTGCTAAGAGAATTAAAATGAATGGTTTGTATATCCTAGATGGTTCTACTATTATTGCACAAGCTGTTGTTGCTAGTCAAAATCAGCATGATAAAACCAGTTTATGGCATATGAGGTTAGGACATGTTAGTGAAAAAGGTTTACTTGAACTAGCAAAACAAAATCTTCTTAATGGTGATAAAATAGAAAAACTGCATTTATGTGATTATTGCATTTTAGGAAAAGTTAAAAAAGCTAGTTTTGGAGTAGGTGTGCATACTGTACACAGACCCTTTAAGTATGTTCATTCAGATCTTTGGGGTCCAGCAAGGACCATGACTCATGGTGGTTCTTTTTTTCTTTCTATAATTGATGATTACTCTAGAAGAGTTTGGATCTATGTCCTTAAAAATAAAAGTGACACTTTTGGAAAATTTAAGGAATGGTATACTCAAATACAAACTCAAATGGAAACAGAACTTAAATGTTTGAGAACTGACAACGGCCTGGAGTTTGTTTTAGAGCAATTCAATGAGTTTTTGCAGGAAATTAGGAATCCAAAGGCATAAAACAGTGGCTAACACTCCTCAACAGAATGGCTTGGCAGAAAGAATGAACAGAACCATCCTGGAAAAGGTCGGATGCATGTTACTAAGTGCAGGATTACCAAAAAGTTTTTGGGGAGAAGCTGTTACAACTGCTGCCTACTTAATCAACAGATGTCCGTCTTCAGCATTAGGTTTTTAAACACCTTTGGAACTTTGGAGTGGAAAACCAACAGATTACTCAAATTTGAGAGTGTTTGGGGCTTTGGCTATTGCACATATCAAGCAAGACAAGCTTGGGGCTAGAACTATCAGATGTGCTTTTATAGGATATCCACGTGGAATCAAAGGGTACAAGCTTTGGAGGATGGAACCTGGTGAACCAAAATGTATCATTAGCAGAGATGTTATTTTTTTATGAAACCAGGATGACTATGAAGGCTAAGGATCAACACCAAGCTAGCAATCAAGGCAGCGACTTAGATAATACTGAAGTTGAGGTGGAGCTACCAACACAAAGTGTTCAAGTTGAGGAAACTGAAAATGATCAGCAACCTGAACCTACAGTTAATGATTACAACTTGGCTAGAGACAGAGTTAGAAGAAACATTGTGCCTCCAAGAAGATATGGACAAACTAATCAGATTTACTTTGCATTGACAGTTGCTGAAGAAATTCAAGCTACTGAACCTAGAAACTTCAAAGAAGCTTTGAACAACAAGGAAAGTAAAGAATGGATCACAACCATGGAAGAATAAATGCTTTCTCTTGAGAAAAACAAAACCTGGATTTTAGTTGATCTGCCAAGAAATCAGAAAGTGATAGGGTGCAAATTGATATTCAAAAGAAAAGAAGGTGTTCAAGGTGGTGAAAAGGATAGATTCAAAGCAAGACTTGTTGCAAGAGGTTTCTCTCAAGATGAAGGAGTTGATTTCAAAGAAATTTTCTCACCTGTTGTGAAGTATTGTTCCATCAGAATATTGTTGGCCATAGTGACTCAGTTTGACCTTGAATTGGAGCAACTAGATGTAAAAACTATTTTCCTTCATGGAGACTTTGAAGAAATCATATACATGCAGAAACCTGAAGGTTTTGCTAAGGAAAGTGGGAAGGTCTGCTTGTTAAGAAAACCCTTATATGGCCTAAAGCAAAGTCCTAGGCAATGGTATAAGAGGTTTGATGACTTCATGATGAGGATGATTTTTCAAAGATCCAACTATGATAATTGTGTGTACATTCTGAAAAGAGATGAAGAGATGCTTTTGTATTTGCTGTTGTATGTTGATGATATCTTATTGGCAAGTTCTAGCATGGATCAAATTGACAGGCTTAAGGATAAGTTCAGCTCTAAATTTGAAATGAAGGAACTTGGGAAGGCTAAGAGGATGCTAGGAATGGACATCAACAGAAATAGATCAAAAGGAGAACTTTTTCTGTCACAGCAAGGTTATATGAAGAAAGTTGTGAGAAAGTTCAGAATGCACATGAGTCTAAACCTGTCTCAACTCCTTTGGGGAACATGACAAGCTGTCAACCAAGGATGTACCAAAATCTGATGAAGAAAGAGAAAAGATGGCATTAATTCCTTACTCTAATGGAGTGGGAAGCATTATGTATGGCATGGTTTGTAGTATACCAGATTTAGCCTATGCTGTCAACATGGTTAGCAGGTTCATGGAAGATCCAGGACCAGCACATTGGGGAGCTTTGAAATGGATTTTCAGATATCTAAATGGTTCATTATCTTCTGGTCTAAAGTTCAAAAGGAAGATGAAGAATGAAGAACCTATCAAAGGTTACACAGATTCTGATTTTGCTGATAACATTGATACCAGGAAATCCTTATCAGCTTATGTGTTTACCTTCTTTGGCACTACTGTTAGCTGGAGGTCTGTCCTTCAATCAGTTGTGGCTTTATCTACATTTGAGGCAGAGTTCATTGCCCTTACAGAAGTTGTTAAGGAAGCTAGATGGATCAAAGGGTTGGTAGGTGAACTTGGGATAATTCAAGACAGTGTTACTGTTTTCTGTGATAGTCAAAGTGGAACTGAGCTTTCAAAACATCAAGTTTACCATGAGAAATCCAAGCACATTGATGTCCGTCTACACTTCATTCGAGAAGTTATTGAAACCAAGGAGATTTTAGTTGAGAAGATTCCAACTGAAGAAAATCCTACTGATGCTCTTACCAAATCTATACCACAATCAAAGTTCAAGCATTGCTTGGACTTGATTGGATTTTGTGAAGAGTAAAGCTGTTGTGAGGAGAAGAAGCAAACGGTGATCTAGTGACAAGGTAGAGAATTGTGAAGATGTGTCCCTATATTAGTTTGCTAGCTGTCAAGATTAGTTTAGAATTAGTTTTTCTGATAAGTTAGTTGGTGGCCAACTATTAACTTGTATTCAGTTTTTCTGTTTTGTTTTCTTATTCTTGATAGCTTGTTCTCTTGTGTATATATAGTGAGATAGCTGTGGGATCTCAGCACATACAGAGAGTGTGGGTGAGAGTCACATCATGTAAAAGAAAGATTGGAGTGTATGAGAGAAATAGAGTGAAACTTGGTGGTGATCTTTGAGGCTGTTATCTAAACAGTGAAGAATCAAGCAAGATTCTATTTTGTACACAGAGATCTTTGTAACTCTTGCTCCATAGTAGATAAATTTTGCTTCTTTTCCCGTGGATGTAGGTCCTTGTGACTGAACCACGTAATTGTTTGTGTTCATCTTCTACCTCTTATCTTTGTGTGTTTTAAATATGTTTTTTGGTTTAAGTTTCTGCATAATTGCTGTTGTACTGCTTTGTTTTCTGGTTTTTCGTGGAAACTAGTTGCATGTCTTGAACCATAACATAAATAAACAGTGGTATTCTGTACAGATGTCTGTTACGAGGAAAGGCATGCAAAACAAGTATATGCAGACGACAAGCAAAATATAGAGGAAATTGACACAATTGCTTAAAAAGCATATGGTTCTCACATAACTCAAACTTCATAAAAAGTATGTATATATATATATATATCCCTACCAAGGCTGACTCATTTTATTTTGACAACATTTACATAGGTCATATAAGATCATAGTTATCAATCCCGGATAGCGGAGCGGAGCGGTCGCCCTCAAAACTGGGATAGCGGGATAGCGGTAGCGGGATGACCGCTATTCTCATGTTTTCATATATGTATTAAAATATTTATAATATAAATATATAAGAGAAATATAACTAAAAATTCATGCACTAATTGTCATTAACAATAAAAACTAGTCAAAGAAACACAATGTCAATTAAAATTTGCCAATGTAACTAAAGTTCTAGAAATTCAAATTCAAAATAAACAAACACAAGCTTCTTAAAAACCCACCCATGATTCTGGCAGAATAAAAACCCACCCAAAAGAAAAGAAACAGAATGGCAGGATGCCAGAATCAATAAAAGAAAACAGAAATGAAAAGGAAAAGGAAAAAAGAAAAAAAAACAGAGGTGAGAAACAAAAATGAAAAAAAAGGAAAAGCAAAATTACACACCCACAAAATAAGAAAACAGAAATGAAAAGAAAAAGGAAAAAAGAAAAAAAAAGAAACAGAAATAAGAAATGAAAAAGAAAAGGAAAAAAGAAAAAGAAAAGAAACAGAAGTGGTGAAGAAAGGGAAAAAAAAGAAACATGAAACGAAAATGAAAAAGAAAAAGAAACCACAAAAAAAGAAAACAGAAATGAAAAAGAAAAGAAAAAAAGAAAAAAAAAAGAGAAACAGAAGTGATGAAGAAAAGGAAAAAAGAAAAAAAAAAGAAACATGAAACGAAAATGAAAAAGAAAAAGAAACCAAAAAAAAGAAAACAGAAATGAAAAAGAAAAGGAAAAAAGAAGAAAAAAAAGAAACAGAAGTGGTGAAGAAAAGGAAAAAAGAAAAAAAAAAGCAAGAGGAAGAGGAAGTGATGAAACAAAAATGAAAAAGAAAAGGAAAAGAAAAAGAAACGTGAGAAAGCGGAGAAGAAAGAAAGAGAACGGAGAAGAAAGAAAGAGAAAGGAGAAAGAGAAAGATAAAAAGGTCACACCTTGATGGAGAGTGGAGACCGATCTGCAAGGAAGAGAAGAAGAATGGCCGTCAGAAGTCGCCGGAGGTCGCCGGAGGTCACGCCGGAGGGAGAAGACGGAACCAGGGCCGCGCGCAGAGGGAGAAGACGGAACCAAGGCTTGCGCGAGGGAGAACAAAGAGAATGACGTCGCGCGGGAGGGAGAACAGAAAGAATGGTCCAGATCGCGGCCGCATCACCCGCAATCGTGGGCGCGACGGCGCTTCCCTGTAGCGGCCGCTCACCCACTATCCTTAAACGCTCCACTTCAGTGGGTGTTGTAGCGGCACCTAGCCGCTCCGCTCCGATGCGCCGCGATAGCGGCCGCTACGGCCGCTATTGATAACTATGTATAAGATACGGTTATACATAGGTATCCTTTCCAAAACATATTCTCAGAGTTCATAAGCTGGAAATTTAGACAAGGAAGGATCACTCATATCCAAAAAGAGGTAAGCCATGCCCCTAGCCCTTCAAACATTGAATATGGTGTATCACCTCCATGCATTTCCCCTCGAGATATCAGCTTATGAGCTCTGTCAAGCAAAAAGCAAGCAAAAGCTTTCGCCCTGTATAAGTACTTCACATCCCCGGTAAGTTGGTACAGTGACAGAAAGACATATGCATTCCCACTAATACCATGGCATATCCCAACTTCCTTAAGCAGACCACGATTCCAAACCACCTCTGTTGCTTCTATAGCTACATCCAGGAATTCTTTATCTCCAAAAACCTGTGCATTTTTTTTCCCAAATGAAAAAGGAAACAAGTGGTCCACGATAGCAAAAACATTTATCAAAATTCAATTTGGGAAAAATATATCTAATTCTGTCATATGATACACAAATCATGCATTCGTCCTGAGACAACATTGGTATCCGGTGTATGTACAATTGTATATGACAATGCTCAACATGAAAAATAGATGACATTTATAATGGCATAGGCATCACTCAAAAGTGCTTCTACAATGCTGCCATCTTACAAAAGCAAGAGGCAAAATTGATCAAGAAAAGGAATTAATTAATCAATGCCATAAAAGTTGTTCTTTCAAGGATCATTGATCCATAATTAAGTATATAAATTTTGCAACTCCCTAAATGATCATCAAGATTTCATATGAGAAAACATATGTTACCAAGTGAGTGAAAGTTATCTATCACCTTAGCTGCTTTGACAAGTGTGAGTGCCATTCCACGAGCTCCATGACACCAATGCACAAGAGCGTTGCTCTTCCTGTCATCTTCACTAACAGGATAATTTCCACTGTGAAAGCGGTTGCTTATCATGTACTTGAGAGTTCCCCTAATGTCCTCAAGTTCATCTGGCTTCAACTCCATATCCATCAGCACATGCATAATCCCAGCCAATCCATGCGCAGCACCTCAATACTTCTCTCCATACCATTCAAACATCAACGGGCATCTTCCCTTCCATTTTTAATGACTTCATCAACAACCACAGCCTGAAAAAAGTTCACAAACACAACCCCATTGTATTTATTGACTCCTCTCCCAATTCAACACATAACAAAGTCAAAAATCACATGAATAGTTGGAGACCAAACCCACAGTATAATTGGAAGGAACTGCCCCCAGACCAAGATGCTTGTTTAAGAACAAACACGCCCATAGAAAACCAACCCTCCCATATAACAACTAGTCAGGAAGATCTTTTGACAGCTTAATCTGCACCACAAAAGTCTTAGTCATCAGTTACAGTTGCTAAAGCTTTGGTTAATCAAGATCCAACTTCCCTAAAGTGAAAAACTCACATTATGTTGATATTATGTACACATTCCAAATACAAATCATGAATCTGTTTGAATATCAACCTTCAATTATTTTTTTCTCCAACTACTAAAATTATTTACTTTATCCTTACTCACTTTAGAAGATCTAAATCTGGTTAATCAAGTTATTTTGACATAAGAAAATCAATACACAACAGTTAAAAACAGTTAGTCAAGTAGTGATGTTCTTTCACTACTCAGCTGTAAAATTACCACTCATACACCTGTAATCACATGTATTATTATATTCTGATTCTGAACCATGTTAATAAATAAACGATCCCAACTCATTTTAGAGGGTAAAATAAGTAATCCCGATTGTTTGATAAGAAAACCAATCCAATGATTACTTACTTTAATCAACCCAAATCACCAAAATGATAAGTTCAAAAACAAATAAATACAATTCTAGATAAATAAAGTAGTACCTTTTTGAACTGAGCGGACTCGTCATCACCAGCTTGTTTCGCAGCCACAGCTCCGAGAGAGCACACACCAGCACGCCCACAAATGAACGTGACGTCCCTGTCACCGGTTCATTCATTCAAAGTGTGAACCTTTACACTTAACCGTTACGCAGAAACACGATAAACGGTAAACGATAATAGTAAAACAAGAGAGGACCTGGAACAAGCCGAAGCGGCATCGCAAGCCTTTACAATCTGGGAGCAGAGAGACAGGTCGTTCCCGTTGCCGATCACTCGGTAAGACTTGAAGAGCAGAAACGCGGTGCCCAGAACGCCGCAATAGAGAGTGAAGTCGCGCACGTGCTGCCCGGACAGCCCCCACGTTTCAATCACTACCTGACACGAAACCACACACGTGTGAGAATGTAGAAGCGTGCGTTAGAAGGAGTTACAAGGTTCACTGGAAGAAAAGAAAAAGATGGTAAATTCAAAATTTTCATTATTAAAAAATTAATGATTAATATTTGTTGATAAAAAAAATATAAGTTAAAAATAACAAAATCATGGGTAGGAATCGGTACGGTTACTTTGAGGTCGAGAGCGGCATGTTTAAGACACTCCAAGAGTGGCGCGTGGCGCAAGGCGAGGAGCTTCGGGAGCGAGTCGCCCACTGTGAGGGCTTCTTCTTCTTCCTGAGGAGTGGACGGCGTCGTTTCGGGTACGAACTCGGGCATCGGGTTCGGGAAGAACCGATCCGCCATGGCTTCGGTTCTGAAGTGAATTGAGGTAGAAGAAGAATGAAGAGGAGAAATGTGCCGAGGTTTGGTATATTTCAAAGCGACGTTGTTTCCGTTGTCGTTGGGTTGCTAACGTTGTGATTTTGATTTCTTAATCTGACTTGTCAAGCTATTATCCTTACACCTCATCACCACGAGCCTTTTTTTATTCTGCCACATATTTTCAAAAAATTTGTCTAAATGCCATGAAGTGCAAACTATTTAACAAAATGCCACACTCAAAGTTCGCTAGTCAAACCTTCAAACTATGCATGCTGAGTTGGCGAGCTTCTGGTGGACACGAAGTTCGCCACTGGTGGAAGCAAAGTTCGTGGCTGCCCAGTGGGCAGTCCACCTGGCATGTACGAAGGTCGCCACCATGGACAGCAAACTCCTCAACCAAATTCGCTCCCATATGTAACGAACTACAGCCTCTGCAAATTCAAAGAAATCCTGCCGTTGCACGTCGCTGTCAGATGGTGAAGTTTGCAGGGAAGCATGGCAAACTAGGGTGGTGAAGTTTGCAGGGAAGCATGGCAAACTAGGGTGTAGGGTGACAGACCTACATGACCAAGTTTGCTGCTTGGCATGGCAAAGTAGGTTCCATGGCCCACGTTAAATACCTCACCCCCATTCTGGTCCCCCCTTCCATTTCCATTCTCTCCCTCCCTCACAAGAATTTCGAATTTTTGCCTTTTGGTAGTGAATCTTTGGCTGTTGGTGGTGATATTCAAGTAAGTTGTTATTATTTTATGTTATTGAATAAAATTATCATTCATATTTGAGTTTGTTATATAATATTTGGGTTTTAAATTTGAAATATTAGGTTAGAATATTTTATTTGAAACATTAGGTTAGATACCATATTGTTGAAACTCTAGGTTAGAAGATTAATAGTTTAAAATTAATATTGATAATCTATAGGATAGATGTTTATTTGTCTTTGTTAGGATGTTATAAGTGATTAACATATTTTGATGATTTATTGTTTTAAAAATATAATTTTCAAGTTATATTTAGATTTAGTTAAATAGGTGTAGTGACATTCAATTTAGAGTAATATGTTGAATTTGTAATT
>PYAF01000203.1:241923-253363 GCA_007407185.1 Glycine tomentella | reverse complement strand
AACAAAATAAACTAATTCAAGTAGTTTATCAAAATATGTTACTTGAGATAGCTTAAGAAAAAACAATTAAGCTACTAAAATAAGTTTGTGTATTAAATAAGCTTTTGATCAAAATAGTTTATAAGTTAATCAAAGAAGTTTATAAGCTCTCAAAATCTTGCCAAACATAAAATCAAATTGCATACTTTAGAAAAATCATATGCAATTAAATAATATAGACTTAACTTTATTGAAAATTCTAGTATAATTTTTTTTAGTTCAACATAAAAATTATAATTTTATACTTTTAAAACTCCTTGCAAGTTAGTTTAATCTTATCTGTTTTGTTTGACATTTTTGTTATTATAAGTATTTCACTTGAGCTATATTAATTCTTTTAAGCATAGGTGAAAGCTATGATTAATAGAGATTTTCACCCATTAATTAAATGACTTACAAAATATGACGAGTTAGTGAATTGCCATGCCAAAACTAAACAACACAAGAAGTTGGTTGGCACGAAAGTGACCCATATTTAAAATAATTAAAAAAAAAGAAGATGAAGAATTCAAACATACATTTATGCAAACATTATCTGTGTTCTAAAATATTTCTAATAAAAATACATTATAAGAAAAAATTATAAAATACTACTTATATAATAACTATTAAATAATAAATCTAAAAAAATTGGCTGGTTAATCCTCTTGCTTCAACCAATTTTCTTAACAAGTTAAGTAGAATGACCTAAAAAAAAGTTCAAAAAAGGGTTGACCTCACAGGTTCAGTCCATTTTTTGTCGCTCACATAATTATACTTGAAGTCCTGCTTTATACACTAGCGGGTTTTCTTATACACCAGCGAATTTTCTTATACACCCAGCAAATAATTGTGAAATTCCACAAATAGCCTTGTTAAAAAAAAATAAAACATAAGGAATTAAAATTTTCCAATACACCATTCACTTCTCTTCTTCTTCTTTGCTGTATAATTGAATTTTCTATTTTTCTTCCGCAAGGTCAAGGTTCGGTGGTCGTTGATTTTGGTTCTCGGTCGGGTGGTTTGCTTCTCGGGCTGTCGTTGTTGGTTGTGGTGGTCGTTGTCGTAGCTGTGCTTGTTTTTCTCCACGACGAGGTAAGTGACGCTTTGTTTCATCTTCCTTGGGTAGCGTCTTGTGAATGAGTACGAATTGGTAATCCGTAAGTGTTAAACTATACGGATTGGCAATCCGTAATAAGGAATGCTAATCTGTAAGCCTCATACGGATCACCAATCCGTATGAACCTTATGGATTGGTGATCCGTATGAGCCTTACGGATTGTCAATCCATAATAAGGAATGTCAATCCATATGATTCATACGGATTGGTGATCCGTAAGGCACATACAGATTGGTAATCTGTAAGGCTCATACAGATCATCAATTCGTATGAATCAAATGGATTGACGATTCGTATGAGCCTTACGGATTGCCAATCCGTGTGGCTTTTTTTTAATTTTTTTTTAAATTAAAGTGAAGTGAGGTTCTTTTGCCACTGAGGTATTTCTTACATGAATGAAGTGAAGTGTTTTATTCAATTGTTATTTGAAAGCATGCTGTGTAATGTTATGGAACCCTGCTAATTAGTTTTTGATCCACATGGCTATAACTTATTGTCATGGTCTAAAGAGTAATCTGAAAGGTTATGAATCAAGTGAAGTGTTTTATTCAAATGTTATTTGAAAGCATGCCGTGTAATGTTATGGAACCCTGATGTTAGTTTTTGATCCACATGGCTATGGTTTGAACTTGTTAGGTAACATATTGTCATGATCTCAGGAGTAATCTGAAAGGTTATGAATCAAGTGAAGTGTTTTATTCAATTGTTATTTGAAAGCATGATGTGTAATGTTATGGACCCTGATAGTTAGTTTTTGATCCACATGGCTATGGTTTGAACTTGTTAGGTAACTTATTGTCATGATCTCAGGAGTAATCTGAAAGGTTATGAATCAAGTGAAGTGTTTTATTCAATTGTTATTTGAAAGCATGTTGTGTAATGTTATGGAACCCTGATAGTTAGTTTTTGATCCACATGGCTATGGTTTGAATTTGTTAGGTAACTTATTGTCATGATCTCTGGTTTTGGTTAAGAGTAATCTGAAAGGTTTATTTTGATCCAAATGGCTATGATTGTAATGTAACAAATTAGTTTGAATGTCAGATTATGGTTAAAACCATAGAATTACGACAGGCTTTGGCAAGAGAAGGTAGAGAAGCCATTGAAGAAAAACCCCCTGCATGGCGAAGGCGGACAACATCGGCACAGAGACAATGCGGAAGAACTGGTGCTGTTGAGGACGTGTCTGCTGAGCAAGCCCTTCACGATGATGACGTTGTTGCACCTTTTGAAGCTGAGGTCGGGGAAGCATTGATGCCATTGAGGTTGAGGGATTTCCTGGTGGGCCCCATGACATTTCAGTGTTGTCTCTTTTTTTTTTACGCTGATCATGTTGCAGCTAAGGTTTGGCTGGGAGAGGTACAATTGTATTTAAATATAATTCAATTTGACAATTACTTTTAGTTTTTATATGTAGCTATGTAACTAACAAATATTACAGGAACGACCCGAGCTAAAGTTGGCATCTCATAGGAGAAAGGTGCACAAATTTGGTAGGCCTGCACCTCAAATTGAAGCTATGGTCGCCGATGCGGGGTTAAGCCCACTTATAACCTGTTCATTGGAGACAGGTGACCGGGGTTTAATCTTAGCCTTTGTGGTGAAATGGCATAAGGAGACGAGCAGTTTCCATTTGCCAATCGAAGAGATGACGATCAGGCTGGATGACGTCGCATCGTTGTTGCATCTACCAGTCATGGGTGCCTTCCATACCTACGATGTATTGGATGTCGAGAAGACTGTTGAATTAGATTTGGAGTTGCTTGAGGTGACGCCCGAACAGGCTGAAGCAGAGACGAAACAATCCCATGGAGAATATGTTCATCTGTCATGGTTGTAGGAGTTGTATGTTGTGAAGTGTGAGCACATGGAGTGGACAGTGGCAGGCAGAGCATATTTGCTCCATTTGGTTGGTTGCACGATCTTCACTAACAAGAGTGTCACACATATCGGTCTGGCATTCTTGGAGGCATTTCTTGATCTCCATTAGGCTGGTGGCTTCAGTTGGGGAGCGGCTACACTCCAACACATGTATGATAACTTAAACTATGCGTGTCAGCACCACGAAAAACATGTTGCTGGTTATATTAGTTTGCTTCAGGTAATTTTTACAATTTAAGTTATTTTTTTCATTTGTTTAATGTTTTGGTTGAATTTTAACTGCTAATTTGTGTTTGCTTTTTTGGTGACTGCAATGTTGGGTATACTAGCATTTTCCTGCAGTTGCCAACATGATTGCAGATGAGGACTATGTGGAGAGCCAACCACAGGCCTGCCGCTGGAAGTCAGGGAAGGCGTTACCTATCAGTACCTATCGAAGGCGACTAGATAGGTTGACAACCGACGGTGTATGTTGGACACCATACACTGATCACCGTGCGGTCCATGTATTTGAAGTCATATGTCTTTTCTCAGGTCATATCCGCTGGGGTCCATACATTGTCAGATACCAACCAGAGAGGGTACTCAGATAGTTTGGCTTCGTTCAGAGTATTTTGTGTCTTCTGAGCTTGCCCTCCCCATCAATTGAAGAGGTCGATGACAGGTGGATTCATTTTTCACAGTACCTGACAGTCGCCGAAGCCCCTACCAGTTTCCCTGGTTAGTGTGATGCTGAATATTTGGATTGGTTCTACCAAATATCGCACCCTTTCATGATCCCACCACAGCCTGGGGAATTAAGAGGTCCTCCCGTCGTGACAGATCCCATACCAGATCCACCAGCTCTTATGGCAGAGCCACCACCTGTTGTACAGGCAGAGTTACTTGAACCTGATGAGCCTAACATGCCACGACATGCAATGGTAAGTGAAATTGAAACTTTGTTTAACTTGATTGTAATTTTCAATATTTTATGGCGTTATTATCTTATACGGTTTTTTCATACTCTATTAAGGGTGCGTGCCAGACCATTGCAGGGAGGTTGCAACAGTTGATAGATCTTCGGATGGTTACTGTTGGCATTGATGCATACGAGATAGTAGAGCAATGTATCACATTAGCACGCAATGTATGTGAGGATCGGAGAGTGTATGTGCGGTCTAGATGTCCCAGGAATGGACCATGGCGAGTTTGAGTTTTGACATTGTTTGTACGGCGTATGCCAATATATAAACATATGTGTTAACATTATCATATCGTTCAAACATTTCATTTCATAGTTTTAAATAAACATCATCCATCAGTATTTAAAGACATAATTCCATTTCATCCGTGTGTTTAACACCCAAAATCCACATGATGGGTTGGTATTCTCGTCAAACTGGCATACTTCTGCATTTGACTAATATAACTAGCAGGTCATTCTTTTGCCTGTGAATAACAATTTATTAACCATAACAAAGCAGTTGGTGGCATAGGACATCCGTCTTGTAATAATACCTGAACAAAATCATGATCCATACTATTAGTGTGGCTATATTTGTTGTAGTCATTGTAAACAAATAAAATGATATGAGTAATACCTGAACAAAATGATTTCCATACACATGACCAATACAAATTACCCTATGTGCACCAGCATCTCTAGGCGGTTGACTTCTAAGAGGGAAAAACGTCATGTTTTGTTGGAGAGAAAGACAAACAAGTACAAGGTTATACCGTGAGGCAATCATGTAACCCATGTCAGTAATATCCATCCATTTATCAATTGTTGTTTGCCACCACAAACAATTAGAACATTAAACTGTTAATCGATCACAAAAAAAGGGATTAGTATAATAACCCACCAAAATATCATATGCATATGAAAACAAAGCATAAAGCATGTACCTTTGACAACTCATCCACTAAGAGTGACTTGTTTAACTATTCAAATTTATGTAAGCCACCAAACAAGGCAATATACGCATCAGACCATTATGCAAGTTCTTTAAGCAAATGATTGCGCACCACAGTCCATGCATCTTCACCATAACCAAGCAAGGCCGCAATAACACGATAACCGCAGTTACCATCTGCTTTAACATCAGTTACATTTAAAATGTAGTTCTTCATGCATGGGAGAAATTGATCCAACATTGGAATATTACACAAGGGTATAGGTCCTAAAGAGGTTGATGCAGAACAAGGTTGAGATAAGCAACTATCATGTTGAGAATGTAACGCATCCACGTACTCAAAGTACAATGGGTCCCGCTTGGTTGATCTTTGGTGTTTAGTGACATGTTTTTTATAACCCCCTTTTGTCTTTACCTTTTCAGGAGGAGGACACATGGACGTTGTATTAGGATATGCTAGTTCTTTGAGCTTAGTCTTCAGAGTGACTTTGCCATATA
Organism: Glycine tomentella; assembly: GCA_007407185.1. Lineage (NCBI taxonomy): Eukaryota > Viridiplantae > Streptophyta > Magnoliopsida > Fabales > Fabaceae > Glycine > Glycine tomentella. The sequence goes on along the minus strand of PYAF01000203.1, from coordinate 247,948 downwards.
TATCAAGACATGCAAAACGCTTCGATATTGCATCCATTTCTTCAGTTATGTGGATTTTGCACTAATCGTCACCTTGATCCTCGAAATGTAACCTCCGCCAAAACATGTGTATGGTATCCAACGGTATACTATCAACACCAATTCTAGCTAGCTCACACGCACAAGGCAGACCATGCACACTTCTCAACACACATCCACAACAAGTGCGATCAACACCTGCATAATCAACTAGCTCAAACTCTACAACAATTTCATTTAATGCATACCTTGAAACCATGCCGATCAGTCTCTTGTACAACGTAACTTTAAACACATGTCCAACAACATGTGTGCTTTTCTCAAAAGATGTCTTTATTTCACTGTGCTGCAACATGATCATATTGTTCATGGCATCCCAAACACTACATAGATCTCCAATGCAGTTCTGCAATAGTCTCTTTAAGTTTCAATGAGCAGACTTAACCCTACACTTTTTAACGCATCATGATTAATGTCTGTTATTGAGTATTATAATTGATCATCAGCATAATAAAAAAGGTTTTACGATTTCATACCTGTTAGTTGTTGTGTTTCTAAAATGCATGACCTTATTAGTCCATGTTGTTACAAATCTTGCTTTGTGTGGATTCAACCACGTGTCTTTGACATACTGAACAAAGATTGGCCACGATGCACAAGCACATTCAAACTTCATAACACAGTCTTCATATTCTTTTTCAAAATCACAATCTACCAGACTCCCCCATGCATCCATCACATAGTCCCATGTATTATTTTTTCCCACAAGGGTTTTACATTTTGCCTTCACATTCTTGTAAATGTGGAATCGACACAACAAGTTGGTTGTGTTTGGGAAAACAATTTTCACAGCATTCATCAGGGATGAATCTTTGTCAGTAACAATGACTTTAGGGAAAACATCACTCTTCAAAAAAAAGCCCCCTAAATTGTTCAAATGCGCATACAAGATTGTTTATACGTTCGCCCTCCAAATATGCAAAAGCAGCTAAAAATGTCATTCCATTAGGTGTCACACCAACAATGTCCAACAGAGGGAGTCTGTACCTGTTTGTCTATACTTGTTTGTTTTGTACGCACTTTCTATCAGGAATACCAAATGACATGCATTTATCAACTTCACTGCATCTGGATGTGATCAGAAAATGTCACGTACAACATTTTCATCCTTCAGTCTATGCCAGTGGAAATACATATCGCGTTCAAGAAGCTTCATCAAGTGTTGCATTTCAATATTACTACCTCTTATAGAAGTACAATACACATATCTGGCATTGTAAACTTGCTTTAATGTTGTATAGTTGTTCGGATTGTGATCCTTCAAAGTTAGAAGAATATTCTCAGGTTTCACCCTTGACTTTGTCATATCAACAACAATAAGCTTCTCATCCCTAGTCAAACGATCAGCATATGGATGTCTGGTGAATGACTTAGCCAAACGATGATTATGAGTCTCACATATTAACTTCACCATCTAGCCTTTACCACCCAAAGCTGGTTTTGTTCGCAACTTAAAAGGACAATCACACTTTCTAGTGCTAGTCGTCGTACAGACTAAATATTTGTTGAATGCTCTAAATTTTCCACTCTTTTCACAACCAATTAAAATAAATGAGGTTCTTCCTCTTTTTCCAGTTGTTGTGTCAGATCTCATAATCACGGCTACAAAGCTCATCTCATGCGCAACTCTACGAGCCCATTGTAATACCTCTTCATGAGAATTAAACACTTACAAAAACATCATAATACAAGTTAAATCTTCTCAAATATGTAATCATCACACCATTTAGTAAAAGACAACGTCATAAAAATACCTCTAAAGTATTGAAGGCATCAAAACAATCAACTGAACACATGTTATTTTCAAAAACGCAGAAGGTGCGTCTTTGGTGTCTTCAGTCATATTAATGTCTTCTGACATACTTATTTCTTCAGACATAATATTGTCATACATCTAATCATTGTTGTCCATCTAAACAAACAATTTAAATCACAAATACATTTATTTGAATAGAACAAATTATACACACTTTAGAAATACAAAAATTCTAAATTATTTTAAAGCCGTGATTTTTTTAAAGGTACAAAGCGTGATGATGCATGTCTACTACACCAGGTGGAAGGGTAACATCATTGTTGAAATTAACAACACATTGTAGTATATGAAAAAACACTTTGTGGTCCTTTTATATGTCCAATAATCGTGATAGAACCCATGCCCGCTACACCATGTCGACAAGCAAAATCACTGTTGAATTGACAACACTATGTGGTATACAAAGAGACAACACTATGGACAACACTGTGCAGTCGAAATTGGCATGTGGAAGGGCAACATCACAATCGAAATTGGCAACAATCTGTTCGACATGTCTCAATCAACATTGGATTCCAAACAAGCCTCTAGCAGAAAGACAACCATACAACTATAAATAACACCAGACACCGCTAAGACAACCACACACTCCCACACAACATACCTCCGCAATCAAAATTCATTCTCAATACTATGGCATTCCTAGGAGAAACAAGCACTCAGACCATTGCTAACTCTAAATTTGCATTCATTTTTCCAAATGGATCAATCAAACACAACTAAACGGGTGTTTCTTTTGAATGTCCTACTCCAATACCAATGCGAGTTCCTAACGAGTGTTCTTTTCAGTCACTCAAGAGTAGAATGCACAACACCCTTCTGCTAAGCAATGACCAATTTGTGGATGAAATCTACTACCAACAGTCATTCCTAGATGTAGGTCAACAATATTTTTTTCATTCTCTGCAACTCACAAATGATGATGATGTTTGCACAATGTTAATGTGCAATCAGCAATACCCGTGTGTTGGCCCTATAGAATTATTATGTACCATCAACAGAACACCTAATGGTATACTCAACCTACTTCGATCCACCATCGTCCCTACACATGATGCAATGTTATATTACAACGGTAAGTGGAACATACCACGACAAGGGGATTTTGTCGGTTATTCCTTCACTAGAACAAATCCAATAAGATTTGAAATTCCTTCAGGATGCAACATTGAAACACTCAAGGATATCATCAAACAAGTTGCGCCTGTAGGAGTTCCCCCTTATGGAATTCACAACTCACAGGTGGTTTGAAAATTGTTTTTTCGACATCCATCCCATGCAAAATATTCAGAAAAATGTATCGAGTATCACATAATAGAGTTGATAACCGTTGAAGACGTCTTAAAGGTCTTAGCAGAACTCAACTACTAGAAACGTTTTTGTCCAATAGAAATTTTAGCTATTTTTAACAAACCAATTGCCCAACAAGCCCCAATAACCGATCAACATGTTGCAATAATCGATGCAAATGTTGGACATGATGCTCACTAGAATGATTCAAATGGAAGAAGACATATTTGTTGTATAACATATTTGGAACTAGGTTTGGTTTTGTTATTTTCGTATTTCAATTGTTATTGTTAGAATGTTCTATTAAGTGGTGTTTAACGTGTTTGTCTCCCTGTCTCTCACAATAACCATTATTCACTGTTAGTGTATTTATTTTTATGTGCAAGTAAATGTGTTTAAATTCTACTTATAATTCATTTTTCCTTATTTATATTCTTAACTAGGATTTCAATTTTAAAAAAAAATCACAGTCTAAATGTAAAAATGTTAGTTTTCATAAAAATAAATTATTTATATTTAGGTAAAAAATTAAAAAAATTACCCTTTCTTTAAAAAAAAAACTCATACGGATTACCACCAGATTGGTTTCGGGAACGTACCTTCGACAGATTTCCGACGAGCTAAACCAAGCAACCACCGCGAGTCACGACCACCTCCACTATCACAAAAACAACACCACCAATCGGAGATAAAAAAACACAGCTTAGAGACAACCACCACCAACGAAAAAAAAGCACAAAAGCTTGCTGGGTGTATCAGTTTTAAGCGAAAAACATGAAGGTCGTTCTTAGAATTATATTTTTTTGCTGGGTGTATAAGAAAAAGTAATGGTGTAGGAAGTTAAACTCTTATACTTGTTGTGATAGATACTTACATTGTGATTTTCACTTGGTGTTAGTATCCTCTAAAGTACTTGGTACCTATCTCTAGATTTACACCATCTTCACCTTTTGCCATTCCTTGGATTTTTACCATAATACTCTTATCATATAAAGTTTAGCTAGTTCTTTGTTATTTTTGTTATTGTAATGAGTTCATATATATACAATTTTATATCAAGACTACCTTTATTGAAGAAAATGTGTGAAACATGCTAAAAAAGGGATGATCCTAAATGTAAGTTAGCCGGCCATTTTTTCCCAATGTTCTAAGTTTGTTATTTTCATAAGTTAATGTAGCTAGCTTCTTTTGGTTTATGGATTTCAATAATAAAACCAAATTTTGTTTCGTGTGTTTATCATCTTTCTTTTTTATGTTATTATAATTATAGATAATCCAACCTAGTCTTAACCCTATAATATAAAGTTAGGATCAAATAAGGCAATGTTGACCCTACGACATGTTTAGAGGTGTGATGATACTGATTGCATGATTAAAGGCCCTAAAAAAAATACTTTAATGTGAGGAGGAAAAAAAGTGTTCAATTCTTTTGGTAATAACTTAATTTTATTGGTTTTTGTCAAAAACTTTTTAATTATTAGTTTCAACTTATCAAAACATTAAAGTTAACAAAATTTTAATTTGTTCCGAAGAAAAAAGAATTTTCACTCCTAATATTTTGCATTTGTATGTTTTTCTTAGTTGAGAAAATATTTTGTAAATAATAAAAGGATAAATAATGAAATTCTTCCCTGAAAGTGTGATGCAGTGATAAATTAGTCCCTAAAGAATGAAAATTATAAATTTAGTCTCTGAATGTATAAAAAGTGCAGCAAATTAATCATATCAATAAGTTGTAATATTCAATAATCGATTTGACAATAAGTATTTTCGAAGACTATTTGACATTAAATTACAAAGTTTAGGGGGATCAAATTGTCATTAAATTGTCTGCAGGATTAATTTGATACATTTTTTTACACATTCAAAGACTAAATTTGAATTTTTCATCTTTTGGGAACCAATTTGTCACCACCTCACACTTTTAGGTACAATTTTTTCTATTTATCCATAATAAAATATATCATTTTATTAAAATTACATGTATATTTTTTTCTGTGGAATGTGAAACGACCGCTTCTGCTTCGCTTTTATTACGTATTATTATTTTTTTATTTGCTAAAATTTTTTTGAAAAAACAGAAAGAATAAATGTTTAAAAGAATCTTGGTAGATTTTTAAAAACGAATTTAGAAATGAAGGTTCAAATGAAAATTCCGTTGGTTTAAGAACGAGTTTAAAAATTATAAGAGTTTTACGCGTTATTTAAATTATATAGTCCATGACGTTCACACATACCATACAGTCCATTCATTATTACATATCCAGAGTCCCATATATAAACAGTCCATAATACAACACAAGCATAGATCATCAAAAGCAGACAAACAGCACACAATCTTCATCCTATCTTCTCGTACGGGATCCATATCACTGCTTTTCTGCTCGCCCAAATAATTTGGGGTCATCACAGGTGTCAACCACCAGACACAACACAGGGTCAGTCTTGATAAACAAAATTTAAATATCAACAGACAAATAATAAATATACATGAACAATTATACAGATATATAAATAAGTCATTTTCACACCTAATTGTCATGAAATGCATGTTTATCTTATTATATGATGCATGACTGAGATCTCAGCTTCTCAACGTCTCAACGTCTCAATAATTGTGGCCACAGTCAGATAACCCCACTCTCACCTTAGTGGAACGAACTTATCCATCCCGTCAGGGTAGCCCAGTGGCGCGTAGGATTATCACTCCCATCCATGTGATCATCATGGTGGTGTGGTCCTCACTGTCTCAACTACCCCCAAGTTTTCACACGTATGGAACTCAGTTTAGTTATCTGACACACCTCTTCATGAGGATCGTCTCATCGTCTCAAATTCTAC
>PYAF01000203.1:194079-241823 GCA_007407185.1 Glycine tomentella | reverse complement strand
GAGTTCTCTTAGCTTTAATTCTAATATATTAAAGATTAAATTATCCTAATCAACTACCTAAAACAATATCATTTTGAACAATAGAAGCTAAGTATTTAATTTAATTATGGGTTTCTCCCTTCATCCAAATACAACTTTTTACTTAAATCCATCTTAACTCAAGTAGTTAGTGAGCTTAATTAAAGATTAATTAGAGGTAGGCTAATACTTAATTTTATTTAGCAAGACTCCCCCATACCTTAAGTGTTGGTTGAATTTGAACAAGCTTGCCTCCTTACTCCTAGTTTCACGTGGACTCCTTTGGCTTTTTGGAAGGTTTTGTCTTATGAAAGTGATAGTATAAAGTGGATACGGTTGTGGCTTGGTGTTGGAATTCAATTAAGCTAAAAACAAAAGCAAATGGAGTGATATGGAAAACTTTCACGGATGTTTCCTTGGCTGACCCAAATTTTCCTCATTCATTTCCTTATATAGCATGGTCTAATAATTGCCTTATTCTTATTGGTTGATGGCTTAGCCCTTTGGTCCACACAATCCTTCTTTCCTCAATGATTTGCACGGATGTAGCTCTCTTGGATGAGCTTAAGTTGATTTTTTTTGTTCTAGCATTTATTATATATTCCTTTTGTCCTTTATCTTATCCTACCATTAATAGCTTTGTCTCCAATCATGTTTCTACTTTACACATGCTTGGCTTTCATTGGCTACTCCTTTCTTTCTTGTGAATTGGCCCCTCCTTCCTCATTCTTGCTTGATTTCACGTGGCATCACTCATCCTAGGCTGTTTGTGATTTTTTTCCTTCTTCTTGGCCGTAGCACTCCTTTGGTTCCCAATAATCTTTGCTTTCTTTTCATTCCCTTCACTGTGCCATGCTTCTTGGTTTCACATAATGCTTCCTTTTGTTCTATTTTGATTTCTAGTTATTTTACTTACACATGGCCTATTGAATAATTCCTATCCATTTAGATTTGTCAATTCCTTTTTCCTTTAGTCTCACGGCCACCTATTGTTCCCAAGGCTATTATATTGTTTTCTTGTGGTTTTAATTTGCAAAATCACTAAAATATCTTAATTACTAAGTCTATAATTACAAGAAAATTCCTAAAATTATGTTCATCATTCTCCTCTAATTTTCTAGTGATTAGAATAACTTAATTGAATTTTATTCCAAAATATGTATTAAATTCTATAAATCTTGCTAGTTAGTAAATTTTAATTTTCTAATCATCCTAAAATATTTCTTCCAATCCATATTCAATAAGTAAAAATATTGGGGTGTTACAGAATGCATGTTTAAATTTTACAATAGACTTAAATATATTTTTGTCTATCGAATTTGAGCCACTATTAGTTTTGGTCTCCTAATTATGAAAAATGTTCCTTTAGTTTTTCCTTATTGAATTTTGGAAGTTTGAATGCACAATTTGTGATGGCTTTTAACTATAGGAGGGACTAAAAAAGTTTTTTTTTTAAATTAGGGGCCTAAAATAAATTTATACCTCATTTAAGGTCATTGTAAACTTTTTATTTTGTGTTTTTAAATCCAGTTTTCAAAATATATTTAAGATTTTACAATACTTGTATATAAATGGTTCATATCTATTGGTCTGTTGGATATTTGGGTAACAAAATAATATCTTACAGTTAAAATAAGAAATGAGAAAAATAGAAATTGACACATAATATTTTAACGTGGAAAATCTTCAACAGATAAGGAAAAATCACAAGCAAGATTAGAGAAATATTGTAACTAAGTGGAAGAGAAATTACAACCTCTCTCTAAATATAAGGAGAACAATTACACACTTTCTCTTATAATAGGAGAATACAACACTCGTTCAAAGAACTCTTTAAGAATGAGATACTACAAATTATAGTGGGATGCAAATCTGGTCAAATGGAGGTGCTATTTAAAACCAATGGATGGAGCTTGTTCATTAAATGCATTGTAGAAATTTTCTACCCTCGAATCAATTCTTGTGCCTAGCTAGATACATGTAATTTTTTGTCATCCACCCTTTGTTGACTTACATGCCACAAAAGTGGCTTTACATGTGCGATGGCTTCCCAATCTCCCACATAAAGCTACTTTTGTGTGCTTTTCAAATATCTCTCTACCTTATCATTTCCTTGATGCTTACGTTTTCAATAGGCCAAATGAGGATCGATAGCATGCAAACTTGTTTGATTGGCTTGGTCATGACATTTGCTAGGTTATGTTTGGTGTGAATCTTTTGCATATCTACACTTCCTTCCTCTACTACTTTGACAAAGTGATATTGAACACATATGTGCTTTGTCATGGGATGAAAAGTTGGATTCCTTGCAATGTGCAAGGCACTATGGCTGTCATAATACACAATAATCTTATGTTGTTGTTCCCCAGTTCCTCTATTAACCTTTGGATCCAAATAGCTTCCTTGCAACCTTAGGTAATTGCCTTGTATTCAACTTCTGTAATAGACAAAGCCATAACAGTCTGTAATAAGGACAACTAGCTCACTACTTCCTGCAAGTGTAAACACATAGTCATTAATAGATTTTCTCTTATCAAGATCACTTGCAAAATCTTAATCGATATAGCCCTTGACAAAAAAATTTGATCCTTCAAAACATAATGCAATACATAAGGTTCCTTTGATGTATCTAATGATTCTCTTCACAGCATTCCAGTGCTCTCTACCAAGATTTGCCATGAACCTACTAATCACTCCCACTGCTTATGCAATATCTGGTCTAGTACAAATCATGGCATACATCAGGCTTTCCCTCGTTGATGCATACAATACTCAAGACATTCCATCCTCTATGCTTCATTGTTAGGACTCATACTTGAGGATAACTTATAATTGACAGGAAGTGGAATAGAAATTGGCTTACAGTCTTGCATGTTGAAGTGCCACAAGACTTTCAGTAAGTAATTCTTTTGAGAAAGTCAAACCTTCCTATTTTTTCTGTCTTGGTGAGTTTGTATCCCTAAAATTTGTTTACAGGTCCCATGTCCTTTATATCAAACTCCCTAGCCAACTATACCTTCAACTCTTAGATTTGATCTTTGTTGGGGCCTCCACCAATATGTCATCCATATATAACAACAAAATGATGAAATCATTATCCTCAAATCCATTGTAGTACATGCAATGGTTTCAACTCAGTCTTTGTATGCAAGGCTAATAATGAAGGAATCAAATCTCTTGTACCAATATCTTTGTGCCCACTTTAGATCGTACAAAGATTTATTCAACTTATCAACCAAGTTTCCTTGTTCTTTAAAGCCTTCTGATTGGAGCATATATATCTCATCTTTTGGTTTTCCATGGAGAAAAACAATTTTTTTCATCAAGTTACTCAAGATGTAAATAAAATGCAACACACATAGCTAGAACAACTTTAATCGTGGTCAGTTTGACAACTAGAGAAAATATCTCATTGAAGTTGATACCTTCTCTAGCATATCCCTTGATCACCAATCTTGTATGATATCTTTCCACTTGACCATTGTCATCGCATTTGATCTTATAGACCCATTTACATACTATGGTTTTTTTTACCCTCTGGAAGTTCAACAAGTTCCCAAGTCTCATTCCTATACAAGGCTTCCATTTCTTCATGCATTGTTTTCATCCACAAAGAATCATTTGAACTACTCGCAACCTCTTGAAAAGTTTATGGTTCCCCTTCTTCAATCAGGAGACAATACGCATCATGGATTACCATCACACAATCTGAGTACCGAGTTGGTATAAATTTATGCCTTATTGATCTTTGAAATACTTGTCTACCATTGGCCTTATTTGGTTCTTGTTTTTCATGCTCTTGTTCTGCTTCAGAAGAGTTATCTTCTCCTTACTTCTTCTCTATTTGCACTATAGTAGTGACTTTGGCAGTGTTGCCATCTGTTTGCTTACTTTGTAGTTCCTTTTTTCTAAAAATTACATCCCTACTAACAACAACCTTGTGGGTAGTTAGATCCCATAAGGGATACCCCTTAACATTGTCAGCATACCCCAAAAATATACATATTTTGGATTTTGGATCCAACTTTATTCTTTCTTAGGAGTTGTACATCCCGTATACAAGACATCCAAACACATGTAAGGAGGAATAATTAGTTGATTTCCCTTTCCACATCTCCATTAGTGCCTTTTGAACCAATCATTGTTGATGGTGATTGATTTATTATGAAACAAGCAATTTTAATTGCTTTTGTCCAGAAAGATTTGGCCAATCCCGCTGTTCTCTAACATGGCTCTTATTTTATTCATAAGAGTTTCATTTATTCGCTCTGCACACCATTTTGATAAGGTGTATGTGGAATTGATAATTGTCTCACATACTCTCTTGCTTGCGAAATGCGAAAAGATCACCACCTACATATTCTCCTCCATTATCTTTCCTCAAGCACTTGAATCTTTTACCAATTTCAAGCTTTACTTGTGCTTTGAATTCCTTTGAATACTGGAAACACATATGACATCTTCTTGATGGGGTACCCACGATCTCCCGAAGTAATCATCAATGAATGACATAAAGTACTTTACTCCTCCTAGGGATACTTCTGGTGATTCACAAACATCATAATGGATCACATCTAATATGTGTTTGCTTCTGGTAATAACTTTGGAAAACTTCAATCTATGATGCTTACTTATCACACAATGCCACAAAATGATAAATGAACTATTTTGAGCCCATTAAAAGATTACATTCTACAAGAATTTTCAAGCCTCACTTTAACATGTGACTTAATCTACAATGTCACATCATCGTTGCTTCTTCTTGACTTGTTGCTGCAACTAATGCATTTGCTTCTTGAGATGTATCTACCAAAAACATTTTTAGATTAGTTGTGATCTTCTTAGCTTTCATCACTACAAGAATTCCCTTCACTACCTTCAAGATTCCACCTTCAGTATGGATCTTGCACCCAAGGTCATCCAATTACCCAACGAGCAATAGATTCCTCTTCAAACCTTCCACATGTCGTGCCCCTTGAACTGCATGTACCGTACCATCATACACTTTTTTATTTGATAGTATCAGCCCCAACAATTTCCAAGGCATGACCATTTCCCATGAACACGGATTCTTCTGCGATAGGTTCATAAATGCAAAACCAATCTCGTTGTGGAGTCATATGTCAGGTTGCACCTAAATCCAATATCCCAACAATCATGGAGTTTTCTTCCACCTTTAGAACTAATTGTTGCTTCATTATACAAGACCTCTGCATTATTTGAGGTACTAGCATTTGAGGTTCTTCCACTCTTCTTATGCCAACAATTCTTTTTTAAGTGCCCTTTCATGCCATAATTATAGCATTTGAGGTTCTTCCTTCTTCGAGACTTTGATCTACCATGGTTTTGACTCCCACTAGAGCCACGTTCCGTTGATCTACCTCTCGTCATCGTTAAAGCCTCTGCTTGCTTTGAATTTTTCAGCCTATCCTCTTTATTCTTTAGCCTAGATATTTCTTCAAGAATAGCTCCGACAACATCATTAAAGGTTAGACGACCGAAAATATTATTTTTTATGTTGATGATAAGTTGATCATACGAATTTGGTAGACTTTGAAGTAGAAGCTTTTCCCGCTTGTTTTCTTCTATGTTGAAATCTGACATGGATGGTTGGACAAATAAAATATTCATGTTGTTGATGTGGTTCGTCACCAAAGTGGACTCACTTATTCGAAGAGTGTAGAGTTTCCTCTTCAAGAATATTCTGGTATGAAATGACTTGACCTCGTACAATTTGTGGAGAGTATCCCAAATCCCCTTTGTGGTCTTCTTCATAACAACAATGGACAAAATTGAGTCTGCCATTGCTAAGTACAAATTGTCGACTACATTTTCGTTCATCTCCTTCCACCTTTCATCAATGATATCTACGGGTTTTCCTTCAATTGCATATTTGCAATTGTCCTTCCTCAAGAATGCTCTTATCTCCAATTTCCACACAGAGAATTACTCCCATTGAACTTCTTTATATCGTACTTTGCTGCCATGATTTCACACAACTTCCAATGTGTACAGTGCTGCATACTGGAACAATTACTGTAGATTGTGATCTAGTGCACCAGTAATTTCCCAGGAAATAGAGGTAGGTCACTAATGGACACGCTTAAATACCAAGTCTTTCCTTATCCAAAATTTTCTTAGACATGCACTTCCACACTACCTCACTATATATCCAATGGCAAGAATAATTCTTTTCTAATGTGGAAGATCAGACTAATCACAACCACAAAGCATTCTAAGAATTTTCTACAGCACTATACCAGCGTACCAACGTGTATTGTAGCATAATAATATCAACAACCTATTGGCTTTGATACCACTGTTAGGTACCAAAGTAGCAAAATAATATCTCAGTTAAAATAAGAGATGAAAAGAATTGACACATAATATTTTAACATGAAAACCCTTAAATGGAAAAATCATGGATAAGACTAAAGAAATATTTTCAGTAAGTGAAAAACAAATTATAACCTCTCTCTAAATATAAGGAGAGAACAATTACACACTTTTTTTATAATAAAAGAATACAATAATCACTCAAATAATTCTCTAAGAATGGGATACTGCAAATTATAGTGGGATGCAAATCTAATGGAATGGAGGTCCTATTTATAGCCAACGGATGGAGCTTGGTCATTAAATGCGTTGTAAAAAAAAAATTACCCTCCAACCAATTCCTATGCCTAGCTACATAGAGGTAAAATTTTGTCATCCACCCTTTGTTGACTAACATGCCACAAAAGTGGCTTTACATGTTCGGTGGCTTCACATGTTAGAAATTTTCCTTTATATGAGCAACATTAATTAATTAGTTTTGTATTTTAAATTAATTGGATTAATGGATATTCAAATTTTAATATTTTGACTGGCTTATTGTGATCATATTGAATTGGGCTTCTGACACTATTGCTATTGGGCCTAGTTGGGCAGCAGTTTAGGCTTTAGTGTGACCTTGGATTTCCATGATGGGTGGACCTAGTGGGCACAGACTCTTTTTTGGACAATTGGTTAGGTCCATTCTCTAGCCTATTTATATGGGATTAAGCCCCATGAGCCATTATGCTCTCATCGCTGAAGGCTGTTAATTTCTGAATAGGTAATAGAGAGGAAGACTCTGGCATCTTGTTCCCTCATCTTCTCAAGCTTTTCTTTGATTCAGTAATTGTCCAACAAGGTACATACAATCATAATTCCGATAACTTTGATTTATTGTAATTTGGTGTTTTATAATCATGTGCATAATCTATTATTTTAGATTTATCATGTGGTATTAGAGCCATATTCATATGATTATAGAATCCATTAAACATGAATTTGTTTGGTTGTTTGAATTGAATATCTTAATACTTTTGTGCTACCTTAATTAAAAGGTCTTTTTTTTTGTATTTGATTTCCATTCACATTCTTTTATGCCTTTTTGATCATTGTTTCTCATACATTATTGTCATGTAATTTGTAATTTTTATTGGGATTTCTTTCGGTTTACATACCTCATCATGTACATCAAATGGCCCACTCCTTTATATATATATATATATATATATATATATATATATATATATAACATAATAAGTTATTGTATTGAGCAACACCATAGTTTGAGTAAAACAAGTTTTTAAGTGATAAGTCTACATAAAATGTAGATTTTATAGAGTAATGTCATGTGAGTTTAGCGTCTAGTTCATAAGAAATGTGTGACAAATTGAACCAATAATAAATAATTCATGTAGTTAATATTTGTATGTTTTATCCAAAAATTGCATGAATTGTTTTAACATTGAAATAAATAAAATAAAAACATGTTTTTTAAATATCAAAATGTTTGAAAACCATTGGGTTTTATACTATGTCGGAGTGACCCGGCTAGAAGTTGAAGACAACTCTTGTTGTAGCTTGAAGATGGTACTGTAGTTGAAACTGATTTTTATGTTCCCTCGACTTTAGCTTTTCGTTGGGGTTTCACAACGGTTTCAATTTTTTTAATATTTTTTCGTTATTGCTATTGTTACCTGAATTATTTACTGGTGATAATTATTTCAATTTTCTTTATTTTCATGACACTGTTCATGATTTAAATTCTGATTCACTATTCTTATTTGATGAATTGTTTTGGTTTCAACAAAATTGTTTAGTAAACATGAAGTTTTAATTTCAATGAATTTGTTGACATTGTGGTGTGGGTTGCTTTTGTTTTTTGTGAAAATTTTAAGCTATTTTGAAAGTTTCAATTTCCGTGAAATAATTATTAAAGTCTTGTGGATTTATTGTTGCATGAATTTAGAGAACCAGAAATTGTGCCTAATATTGGCTTTATTAGTGAATTAATTTCTGATTTCACTTTAAAAAGGGAATTACCATCATTTATTATTATTTTTGAATAGTTATGCTGCTCACGCATTAATTGCTATTTGCTAATATTTTGTATGTGAGCTTAAAGTACTAAAGTCTTGTCCTTAGTTTCCTTGTTATTCCGTATAAACTTGGCTAACTAATATGGATTTTGTAATTGGTATTGTTTATACCATACTATATGTGGAAACATTATTGCGGTATTGTGTTGTTGTATAAATGAGTTGGTTTCATTGTTTTCACACTTACATGGGCTTAGTGTTCCGATATTTTGGACCTCATTTTCGAATATTGACATTTTTTTGTGTGAATTGAACCCCACTTTTGGTTTCACTTGTTATTTTGAAATTTTTTTGATGGTGCGAATAACAATGTTTCATGGTTTGTTCACATTAGCATGAATACTTATATTTATTTTTGAACACCACATATGAGTTAGTATTAACATTTATTAGTTATTAGTAAGTGAGCATTAAATATCATTTTTTGAATTTTATATTCACTGCATATATGTCGGAAATTATATATGTCGCTTACAAGAAAAAGTTTTACATGAGTAGGTTCCACAATTTATAAACTTTGGACTTTTGAGGACTTTTTTCAACTATGAATCTTTTGTGGAATACACTTTCGGAATAATGTCTTTTAGAATTCTGGTGAATTATTTTATTCAATGCTAACATGAATTATTTTCCTGGTTAATATCTTCTATGTTTACTGTTTCAACTAATGCGAAGTTAGTTGTTATTGTTTTAAAAAATCAGTGGTGTTACTGACTGAAATTATTATTTTGTTTTGACTAATTTTTATTTTCAAAATATTTTGGATTGTTAGTGTGAATTATGTATTCAGATTTGGGTATTATTATTTATTGATTTTTGAAATCCATTAGGACTTTCAGTTATAGTTTCACTTTTGGGTTTTACTGAAACACTTTGGTGTTGTGAAATCAATGAATTATTATTTTCCATTGGATTGAGTCTCTTTTTTTAACGTAGATTAAAACTTTTTATTGGGCCTCTATGCTTTAGAATTTTTTGGACCTTAGTACTATTCATGTACTACTTAAGTTTTGAAATTCCTGAAATTGGTATGGTTGTTGTTCCAATAGTTGATTTTTGGATTATTTCACTTTTGTGAAAGATTACTTGTCCATGCTTTAATATCTTACTTTTGGAATTTTGATTCACATGTGGTGCTATAAATTTTATACTATTATATTTGATTTCTAAAAACACATGTATGTTGTGAAGTGTTTCATGTTGGTGGACATTGTTGTTGATATATTATTTTCAAAGGGGATAAATTATTTTTAAATTACATGTGGAATTATGGAGAAAAATGTATAATTTAAAAGTTTGTCTGTCCAAAGGGGATGAATTTTTATAATTATATGTAATTCTCCTTGTTGTTTAAATTTTAATGTAATAAAAAATATTTGTATATTATATTCCCTGTCCAAAGGGGGTTTATGATATATAAATTATTTTGTTATTCCCCAAATTTATTAGTCATGAAGATTTCTTTGTAAATTTGAAGAATGCTTCTGGCTATTTTATGCAATTTCCTGCACAAAGGGGGTTATTGTATGTTTTAATTGGAAACTTGTCTATAATAAAGTTATTGGAGGTGCATCAGTCTAGGTGATCTGTTTGCCCAAAGGGGATAGTTATCTGAAGTGTATGCTCATTGATTTATTTGTGTAAGCTTTGTCCTTGGTTTAAACCTTGGTATGTGCATTCTGTCCAACGGAGATGTATTGTTTTGTTGGTCTCATTGTAATGACTTGCTTTGTTAAAAGTTGTATTTTGCCTTATAGTTTATTTAATGCATTCATTTTGCCTTACCAATAAATCTTTTGTTAATTTCTTTAAATTAATTTAAATATATTTGACTAATTCATCTACATGAAAGTAAGTTGGAGTAAATATAATTTCTTAGTACTTTAGGTAGATGAATTTTTATTTTTCAATAAGATTTTGATTTATTGAATGAAACAAGAGCCTTTCATCTAAAAATCTTTGATAGGAAAGACTTTTCGATAACTTTTTGTGTAGAACAAGAGTATTTTATATTCATGTAGCGAGCTTAATTAGTAGGAGTTATAGAGGCTTGCTTTTAAATGTTTTAGATTCTTTCAATTCCCTTGATTAGTGGGAGCTATATTCAGTTTGCTCTTCGAATTACTTTTGTATGCAAACTGATAATTATTTTATGACTTTTGTTTGAATTTTATTGATGATCATCATTATTGTTTTTCTCTTGTTGACTGAGAAATATATGTATGAAATAATATCTTTAAGCATGTTGTGAGCTTAAAGATATCTGGATGTCACAAATTTTGAGATCTCATGTTGTATTGTGACATGTTGGTTTATTTAACCTAAGCGATTTCATATCGTTTGAAAATTGCATTAATTCAATTTCATGTTGTTAAGAAATTGCATTGAAAAGACAATTTCATGTTGTTTAGAAATTGTGGTGATGTAATTTCATTTTGTTGAGAAATTGCATTAGAAACAATGTAATTTCATGTTGTTTGGAAATTGCACTAATGTAATTTCATGTTGTTTAGAATTACATTAAGGACCGATAAGAATTAGTATGTTACATTGTTGATCACTTTTTGACACTAAATCTTACTACACTACTTGGCTCAGGTTCATGAAGATATAATACTCATTATATGTGATTATGGAAGGTCATATGCTATGATATTTTCGATATATTGATCATCACGTTCCTATGATGGGGTTATGTTGGATTGAATCGTTTTGAGATGCTGGAATTGGAATATTATTTTTCAAAATTATGGGCACATAAGATGAATTTTCAATTATTAACCCGATAGAGTCGTTTTCGAAATAAAATGATTTTCAAAATAATATTAAATTAATTAATATAGCCCAAGTGGGAGAATGTTAGAAATTTTTCTTTAGGTGGGTAACATTAATTAATTAGTTTTGTATTTTAAATTAATTGGGTTAATGGATATTTAAATTTTAATATTTCGATTGGCCCATTGTGATTATATTGAGTTGGGCTTATGGCACTATTGCTATTGGGCCTAGTTGGATAGCGACTTTAGTGTGACCCTGATTTTCCGTGATGGGTGGACCCAGTAGGTATAGACTCTTTTTTGAATAATTAGCTAGGTTCCCTCTCTAACCTATTTATATGGGATTAAGCTCCATGAGTCACTATGCTCCGATCTTAAGACCGTCAAATTCTGAATAGACAATAAGGAGGAAGACTCTCATCTTCTCCAGTTTTTGTTTGATTCAGTAATAGCCCAACAAGATACATATAATCATAATTCTAATAAACTCTGATTTATTGTTCTTTAATGTTTTATAATCATTTGCATTATCCGTTATTTTAGATTTAATATCACATGCTCCGTCCCAGGTCTATAAAATGCAAGGACCAGTCCATGAACGCGCTCATGGCCAATTTATTATATTTGTGACACCAATCATTCCTTGAACATGAAGTGGCTCCTACTAATCTGCAAAGGTCGAAAGACGAATGACTTTTACTAACAAACACCACTACCCCCCTCCACTGATCAGAATGGAGTTGACATCCTAATCATCATACAATCAACTAAATATAATTTGCAAGAACAAGAAAATTATCTGTAATTCGTTCACTAGCTTTATGCATAGTCCAAGCCAATATAAACTGATAGAATCACAATTAAATTCTTTTTATCAATAATTGAAATATGATAAAAAAAAAAATAGAAAACAGTACAGTACCTGACATATATAATTGTTAGTATGGAGTCAATCCAAAGTTTGCATTAGCATTTGCAAACACAAAAGAATAGAAACCAACTCTTGTCAAAAGCAAAACAACGTGGAGGATCTCTGTAGCAATTCCCTATTCGCATTTGGGCTTCTAACAACTAAATCCATAAACGAAATGTTTGTAAAACAAAATCTTGTGTTTCTAATTCCTTGGATATACAATCATTTTAGTCATCTTATTCTATCATTAATTCAAACTCAATATATTAAAAGTTTAAGCCACTTAATTAAACATGTCAATCCATTCATTTATATCCCCGTACGGATTTGATTTTTAATTGCCCTTTTTCAAACCATCTCTAGTCATAATCCAGCACATAGAAAAATAAGAGAATAAAGTAATATTACGTGTTAAGATTCTCTGTTTATTTTTTAATAAAAAAAGCAGGATCAAAATAGAATTTAAAAAAAAATATCATTTTAAAATATTTCTAATAAAAAATTAAGAAAATATTAAAAATAGAGGATTTAGAAAAAAAAAAGGTAACTGTTTTACTTTCATTTATTCTTTTTCTTTCTTTTATTTCAAAACCTAAAATTCAAGAATAACCCTAGCCAAAAAAAATTAATTTAAAAATAACTTTTAGGTTAGCAACTCAAATTTGAACCTCTTATTTTTATCTTTTAAATTTAAATAACTTATAAGCTGCAAAAATGTCTAACTATTTTAGACTAAGCTTGATTTAGTCTAAAATCACTAAAATTTCTTATTTCATTTTAACACCAAATTCTCTAAAAATTACTTAGAACTGGACATGTTGGGTTGACTAATTTCAATTGGCCATTGTAGCCTCATTCCTTGGGGTTTAGTGCATGAAAAATTAACTTGTTTTGAGCTGGCATGAAAAAATATAGCATTGAAAATTTTGTATATATTAATTAAAAACCACATTATTTTAGTTCTGATTTTTAACAGTAAAAAGTTTCATAAAGTACGTTTTGATAGACAAGGTAAATCTAGCATGGTAACAAAACACCTGTCTTTAATGATCTTCCGAAGGGAATCACCTTTTCTTTTGGTCAAAATGGAAAATAATTGATGCAATAAGAGCTTACAAGGGAACTAGCCATGAGGACCCACAATGTAGGTTTTATCACGAGATCATCACTATGAAAGTTAAGACATTCATGGGTCCAGAGAAAATATCCATTAAAAAAAAAACAAAGGGGCCACTACACACATTCAACCCCATGAGGAATTAAAGGATGCTAAACTACAAGCTCTCTCTCCAATTTGGAGAGGGCTAAATTACATTTACTACCAGCAGTTACAACACACCAGAAAAGTAGGTATACAAAATCAATATAGACAAAATATAAAGAAAGAAGAAGGACCATTGGATGCCCTTGTGCACTCCAAATGGCTACTTTTCTTATAAAAAAAGGGGAAGGGGTAATAAAAAAGAAGAGAAACTAATGTATACAAAGCAAAGAGAGGGAAAAAAAGAGAAAGTTGGAAGCCCATGAAGCCTATTTTTGCGTTATGGGACATGACCAACTTTAACTAGTTAAAATGTACTTATTAGTTACCGTCTTTGGGAAGAAGCCTTGGGTGTACTAGTGCTTGTACCAATTGCACCAAAGGTTGTGACTAGGGGTAGAAATTTAGGCGAGAGGTGTAAGTGGCCTTTGGAACCCAATTGGTTGGAATAACATCTCTTGCAGAGAGGCTTCTCCCAGTGGAAGAGCTCAATTTCACTGAGAATGGTCCCCTTAAAGGTCCTCCAATAATGCACCAATTTGCACCCCAAAGGTGATTCATATGTAGCCACTCAGTAGACCCTGCCTGGCAATAGCAAAATACAAGAACAATGTTAAGACTTAAGAATAAAATAAAGTAACAAGCTTCTTTTTTATTTAAGTAAAATTTGCAAATAATACAAATTGGGGTTAACCCCACCTATTTACTAGAGACTATATGTAGGGATTAAAAGCATAGGCACTATTTAATAATGTTTGTAAACAGAAATCAAATCATCACTTGTCCACTTGGTTGTTTAGTTTGTTTTGGTAATTTAGTTGCCAAATGTTCCTAAACTTTTAAGTCCTTTCATACAGTGAGGGAGGAATGAGGAATGTTACTGTTTAACATTGGTCCCATATCACATGCTTTGAGATCAGAAAATACAGAAAAGCACTACCATAGCAAGTTGCCAATGGGCACCATAATGTATATCAGGAATAACTCGCTGATAATATATTTAATAGGAGAGAAGATAGTCTACCAATTGCAACCTTTGAAGATAATCTATCTATCCTAAAGTGCCTATGATGATAGTGTTGAGGCACGTGTTCTAAGGAGACACGTCCCCAGAATTTGGAATTGTCATACTTGGGACACTGGACTATAATAACTGACCATGCTAGTTCCTTTTTTTATCAGTAAAAAAAATGTGAATGACCATAATGCTTTATTTCACCTTTGGGCAGTTACTTTCGGTCAATTCTGCAACACTTTTCAAGAAGCAGGGGGTCCCAGATATGCAATTTATTACCATCCGTTGTACTTTATTAGTAAAATAAATCAAGTGTACATTCTAGATATCAAAATATACTATTAAGAATCCATCCACTTTCATATATTTCACATTACCACATTAGAGAATCGAGACCATTAGCTGTAACGGCATCTGATTCTCTGCGAGATCAGAAGTTAAAGATTCTTCTCTCGTGCAATTTTTTTTTTCTATTCTCCTGTTTCTTTACTCTTTGTTATTGTAACTTATTCATATAAATATAAATATCGAATCCTTGAGGAATATCAAGTGAAAACTATAAGTTATTGTAAAAGATAAAAATTGTACATCTAGATCATATACAAATAATCAAAACTAAAAGTTGTATGTATTTTTTTAAAACTTTTATCATTCAAAAATGATTTAATAGTTTATATTTATACTTTTATTTTAATAACAACAAGAAATCTAATGCAAATAAATATCAGAAGAAAGAAACATACTTCTCGTATGTGCATGGAGCCAATATCTCCCTCTGCGTCCTCAAACTCAACCAGAAGTGATAGCCAAAATGGTGTGGAGCCTTCGTTAACATGAAAGGCAATTTTTCTTCCTGGATATTTACAGGGTGTTCTGCAAAAGATACATCACAGAGGACAAATGTCATTCATTAGAAAATTATAATATTTAAAATGTGCCTTTCCATTAATCCACAAAACAAAAGGTACATCACTCGGGACTCAACAACAAGGGTACACACAGATGCAGATCATAGTATCCTGATATATAGAAACAAACAGGGAAACACAAACAGAAAGTAACATTTTTCCTTTAAAGGGTAGCTGGGTTAATAATAATATTATAAGCTGGAAAAACAGTCAAAAAGCCAAATCTTCACACCAAATAAAAGAAAGGGAAAAAATGGTACTACTATTAGTCAAAGAGTCAATGCTACATAACAAGGTCCCCCTCCCGTAAAAAAGTAATATAATCAGCAGAACAATGTTCACACTTACAGTATATTACTATATGAGATATAGCTGTAAATCACTTCAGATATCTTAAACCTTTTTTATTTATAATTTATGATTTTCACATACTAAACTTCACTCTCATCTTCACTTTTTTCTTAAAAAAATAAATGTTAGTTTTAATCCATTATATTTTAATATTTTTTATTTTAGTATATTAAGTTTAAAAGTTTTATTTAATTATTTATATTTTTGAAAATTATATTTTGATTTTTTATGTTTTTAAAAGTTTTGTTTTAGTCTTCTGATTTTTTACAAAGATTAGTATTATATTAATTTTTAAATAATTAATTTAAAATAATAACAACTAAAAATCGAAACAAGATCTAAATTCATCTAAACTTTTCATCATCGTTGCGATCCAACATTTCTAATCTTGAGTCACACCGTGGCAATAGGATGACACGATAGTATTGTTTCATGAATAGAGCTTAATCTAATTTGTTTGTTAATGATGGTTAGTGTTATGAAAGTTGTAGATATGAGTGGATGATAATTGTATTATTTATATTATGTTGATTATTGAGTTTGCAAAAGATGGCAGAAATTAAGAAAGTAGGTGGTTGAATGCATTTTAAAAAGATGATGATTTTTAGTTGTTATTATTTTAAATTAATTATTTAAGAATTTAAAGTTAACTATACATTAACGTCTGCTAATGGTAATAAAAAATGATTAAAATGAAACTTTGCTAAAGGTAATAAGAAAAAATGATAAAAATAAAACTTTTTAAAAATATAAAAGATAAAAAATAAAATTTTTGAAAACATAAAATACCAAAACATAATTTTTAAAAATATAAAAGATCAAAATAAAATTTTGAAAATTGTAAATGACTAAAATAAAAGTTTTAAATTATAATGTAACAAAATAAAATAAAATAAAAATATAATGAACCAAAATGATATTTAGTATTTTTTTTATCTTTCTTAATCACCCTGGAATAAAAAAATTCCTCTCTCCTAAAACATATAGACACTCAAGGCGTGAGAAAAAAAGCATTTTATAAATAGATAATGCAACATAACAACTACTCCGTAATGAAAAGAAAAAAAAAAATTAACCACCCACTTGGGTATTCTTATTTTCTTAAAAAGGAATGAAAAGGCAACTTATCAAGTATCAATCATTCTTTTACAAATTAAAAAAAAAAATGAAAAAACTCACTGTAAAAATAACAATGCTTTCTTTTTCATTTTATTTTAAATGAAATCTTTTAACTCAGGATAACAACACTTAATAATAACTGTTTTTTTTTCACAGCATTCAGGATATCCCCTATGGTAAACAAGTGACTAATCTTTTGAGAGATTAATCTCTCCTATAAGCTTAAATATGTTTATATATTTTTAGTTATTTAAAATTGAGTAAATATTTTTTTTAATTCTTAAAAAAAATATTTTTATTAATTTCTCAAATTTTCAAAAAGTTAATTTTAGTCTCTCTTTTTCTTACATTAATAATATCAAAATTTGCAGGTGAATCTTACTGTCATAATTTTTTAATTTATTTTTTAAAAAATTTATTTATGTCAATTTAAAATTACCAAAATATATAAAAAAATCGTCACGATTCAACATTCATGTTTTTATTTTTCTTCTTTAAAACCGCAAAAATATATATAAAAAAAGATCATCAATTCATACAAGTCAAAAATTGTCAAATATTTTTTAAAAAATAAAATAAAAATATTTATTATAAAGTTTAAAAACTATCCCAAATTATAAAATCATAAACACCAGAAATAAAGAGAAACTGAGAATAGTTTTAAAAATTTAAGACATTAATAAAAAAATATTTTTAAAGGACTCAAAATAAGAATTATTCAAATTTAAAAATCTAAAATAATATTTAAAGCTTTTTATACACAAACCTAAAAATCAACAGTAAAATTATCTAGCAAACCATAGTAGCAACACTGTAATCATGAAAGACATGGAGCAGTGGACTACATACCTGCGGTAAATGACGGGGATTTGACCACGGTCTCTGAGTGGAGCGTTCTCGCCAGCAATAGCCATGCGGCCAAACGCGGCACCACTGAGATCGAAGTGTGTTTGGTCAGAGGGGCAACCGGGGCACTCGTCGGTAATTATCACTGTCACTGCTCTTCTCGAACATATGCTCTTGTCCAAACACTTTACCTTGTAGCACGCACCACACCCTTCCCCCTTCATGAACAGCAAGGGCCCCAAAGCTCCCACCCGCGCCCTGAACGGCTTCACATCCACCATTGTACCATACCCACATGCCCCACCTTCACACACACACCTCATAATCAAAATCTACACTTTTTAACGCATCTCAAACAAATTTTCTAATTCATTTTTTTTACAATGAATCTATTTCAAATATATGATTTCATACATATCATTTCAAATTTTTAACTACTAGACCGATCCTGATAGTTTTATTGAAATTTTATCAATGTGAACCTTTCATGTGTATATTTATTACGTGAATTTTTAAAGTGAAACTTCAACTCTTATATAGAACCATATCAAAAAGGGAGAAAAGAATTATCTGCACATGATGTAAAATAGTTTATATAGTTATTTAATCACAATTTATCATTAATGATAAAATTATTTGATTTTTATCATAATCACTTAAAAAATTATATAAACTATAATTTATGATAAAATGAAAATATAAAACTACTTTAAATTACCTTATACACACGGTAACTATACGACAATTAAACGCAATTTCAATTTAGAGTACAACAGAACACCACAGAAACTAGTCAAGTGTGTGTTAATGAGTGAAATGTGAAAAGAAGGAGAAATTGGTCCTAACCAATCTTTACGTGATTATTAAAATCTCAATTATATGTCATGTGAAGACCCGGCGAATAATTTCTCCAAAAAAAAAAAAAAAAGAGAGATTTGGTGAAGTGAGATAGTAAGTTACCGGTGCTGCCGTCTCCTTCGGGGTCGCCGTACCAGGTAGCGGTTCCGGGGTACCAATGTAGGTCGGGGCCGCGGTGCTGAAGCTGTGCCTCCGCGGCGTACAACAACACGAGTTTCAAGGCGAGGCCGAGGCACGTGAGGCTCAGTTTCGACGCGGCGGAGACACGGTGGAGCTGCATTGTGCGTGGAAGAGAAATGAGTGGCGAACCGCCGCGGTTGGAGCAAAACGGTTGCGTTTTGGGCGTTGCCGACAATCTGGTGGCGGCAAAATGAGTGAGTGTGGGTTTAGTTTAGTTAGACCGTTAGGGGAAAGGGGGTTTGGGTTTCTTATAGTGCAACAGGGCGTAAACGGTTTTACCTTGTGATCCGTTGGTTTTGTGGTTATTTACGCAAGGGTGCCATTTGAGGGTCTTAGGGTGGATCCCACCGGTAGTTAAGGCGTTAATTTAGCATGTGCGCGGCAAAGAAGAGAGAAGGTGTTTTAGTCATTTCCCTTGGAAAGGAGGAAAAGTCCAAGCGCCAGGTTCTAGAATGTTCAACAAATGAATTAGTTAATTTCTTAAATCAGTCTTTAAAAAAAGGTTTCGTTGTTGATAGCAGTTCTAGTCAAGAGTAAAATTGTTTTTAGTAAAAGATATAAAAAGAGTTTTTGTTGTTGATAACGTTTTCGCAGTTCTACTCAGTAAAATTGTTTTTAGGAAAAGATACTTATAGACTTTATGAAAATTGAAAAATCCGTGTATGCTTTAGATATAAAATTATATTTTATCATGATTTTAACTACAAAATTTTACATTTTCATAAAAAAGTTCACATTAAAAAAATTCAAAATTTTTCTAACACAAGTTAGATCCCAAAATGATTAAAAAAAATTACCACCTTAATTTTATCTGTGTATTTCGTTAGTTGAATTAAATTTTTTGTCCATCAAATTGTTCTTTAAATTAAAATCTAAAAACTAATTTTATCGAAAAGAAATATGCATATGTGCTTTTATAAACTATGTTTCAAAGTGTTCGGGGTGTCTTAGTATGGTCTCTTCTCTCTCTTCTCCGTCATGAGTACTAGATTTAGATTATCTACTAATCATTAGACGAAATGAACATAACATACTTCATAAAAAAAATTTACTTATTACTAAATCAACATCTAACTATAATAAGTATGTGTCCACTCTTAAGTGGAGAACACTTTTCTTAAGATCTGTTCAGCATCCAACACATTATTAAATCAACCGCGTTCACTTATTGTGAAAATCAGTGTTTACACACTGAGTTATTTTTACATGCTCAAGAAATGAAGTCGAAAAATTATCAAGTAAAAAATGAGCACAAGTTCTTTGAAGCGAAACTCTGCTAAAATAGTGGACGACACACTCAACACTTAATCTTTTCGTTCTTTGCTAAGAAAAGTTATTTGTATTTGAGCTTAATTGTTTATCCACTCTTTGAGTGCTTTTGAATCATCATATTAATTCAAAATTTTGTTTGTGAAAGGCAAAAGTTACTTAGTGTTCAATACTTTGGTGTTCTTAGATTCAAAAGGAGTCTAAGGGTGTACCAGGATAAAATACTTGTTTGTAATCAATGTTCTGATTAGTGGAACCCTTTATAGTTGTGTAAAGGAGAACTAGACGTAACTTGGTTTGAGTAAATCAATATAAACCAAGTGTTTGTGCTTCTCTCTTAAGCTATTTAATTGATTATTCTTTTAAGTTTATCTTGACACACTTGCTCACCAAGTGTTTACTTGAAAAACCTTGTGAAAATCCTGTTTTCTTTTTACTAGACGATCAAACTTTGTTTTCCATCAAAACTCGTTTTTCAACTCAATGGACGGCATTATTTGTATCTATCCTTTTAAATTGGTGATAAAGCTCATTATTTTCGAAAAGTTATTATCTTTGATTAACACATTATTCACCCCTCTTCTAATGTGATTGTTAATATTTCACGAAGTAGCTCGAAGAAATCAACAAAACTATCCTTGAAAGATAAGGATTTGAAACAAAGGTGTATGAAAAAAGTCAAGATGATAAATAGTTCCGACCAACCTAACCTTAATATCACCCATTCCTTGAAGACTCTTCCTCTTACAAGGACATGGTTGCTGGTTTGGACACTACTCAAGTGGTCCTAGAGTTAGACTATGTCATGATCCCAACTGATATCATCAATGTTGTGATAGAGGAACTTTGTCCCTACTCTTATTTGGAAGATTAGGAAACAAAGTCAAACAAGATCTTTAACCTTTGTCGCAACATTGATGTATCTACTGAGCAATACAAAGATTGGGTGGTCAATGGAAACTTTCTCTAATCATCCAATTGATGGGTAAGAAAGTTAATTTGAAGTTCTTATCTACGAGACTGCAAAAGATCAAAGGGCATATGGGCATCTGATTTCTCATTGTCCTAATACTCCCCCTAAACTGATGGCGACACCACCCAACTAGGAGGGCGATTAAGTGATGGCGGTTCAAGGGGAAGACCCTCTAAACCCTAAACCTAATTCCGATGCAACAAATATAGTGCCCATGACTGACAGGGCTGGTTAACCAGACCTGGATTGTGCTGAGAATAGTTCCTTTCGGCTTTGAATGCTTGCCAAGAAGTCTGCAAGATGTAAGCCCAATAGCGCCAAACAAAACAAACCGAGCCAAAATGAGTCCAATACTAATAAACCCCATCAAGAAGATAGGAAAAATACCCACCAAAAAGATAATTGTGGGCCAAACAAGGGGAAAGGCTCCAAATTTTCTGCTTTTCAAAATGATATTCCTGAATCTTCCTCCCTCATGGAAAAGGAATCCAACGTGGTCACTAAAAACCCTGACTGCTCCTGATCATCCTCTTCCTAGGCTCGATACTGTTGGGTACCGAACAATCACACAACAATCGAAAAGAGAGAAGGAAAGCAGAAAACAACGCACAAAGTTTATCCTAGCTCACCCAATGTGGGCTAAATCCCCCTAGCCCTCGCCGGGGAGACTCCCCCGGGCCCCCCTTGCATATCTGCTGACGGCACAATATGAGCCATACTCAACAAATACCATGACTTCCTCTTCCAGCCAGCAACCAAACCAAGGAGTGCAGAGTCAACCTGCTTTTGGGATTGACAATTCCCTTTATCCTAATGAATCTACGCAATGTAACCTCATGGTAAAAGAGATTATGGGTAAGCCCATGAGCTATGAGAACCAATCTACTATGCTTTTTTAGGTTAACCATGATGGAGGATCCTCTTTAATTGCAAGTCTACCAAACTCCAAAAGTAATGAAACAAAGGATTCCTACCATATGGGTAATGGATCTTGGCTCTATATCTTGAGACCTGATTAGTCTTTCTTCCGTATTCTATCTAGTTTATCCATGAAGTGCCTTATTTGGAATGTTTGTGGTGTAGGGAAAAGAGCTTTTCCAGTCTGGTTAGAGACCTACTCAGCATGTATCAACTTGATTTCATTGCTATTTTGGACCCTTGTATTAGTGTGCCTAATGTTGATAAGGTCATCAACAAGATTGGTTTGGATGGGTTTTTTCGTGTTGATGCTAATGGCTTCTTAGGGGGCACTGGGTGTCTTTGCAGAACCTATGGCACCAATATATTGAAAATACAATGAACGCTAATCAAATAAACTAAGAGGCGGGGTGAATTGGTTTATATCATAAATTTAAAATTTTCCTTAAAACAATTTGCGGAATTTGTAAGAAGGATTGTATCACTTAAAATCTTTTAAAACAAAATCTTTCTTCCAACCAAAATCACTCTTGAGATTCAAGTAATGCCAGAAAATAAACCTTGTTGATAATTTCTTAATCGTCCAAATTCAAAAAATGAGAAAATGAACAAAATTAGAATAAAGAACCCAACAATTTATACTGGTTCACCTCACAACCTTGGAGGCTACATCCAGTTACTTCCAACCAACTCTTGGTTAGAGATTCCACTAAACAAATATTGTTCTTTACAAGCTTTTACAACAGATCTTCCTTGTAAACTCCAGAAAAAGATACAAAATATAAACCTTATAGATTTCTAAGATCTAGAATCTGAGAACACTACTCAGTTCTACCCTCTAGAGAACCCTTCTCCGGAATCAGCTTTAAAGAAACTATTTGTTTTGATAAATCAGCTCAAAATCTTAAACAAACAATAGAACTAACACGGTCTAATGTTCAAGAAAGATATCACCTCATGATCCTTTGCAAATGAATGAGATGAACACAAACAATCAAGCAGAGATTGAATGCATAACAGTAGAAAAATACTTTCTTAAAAACCTTTGTTTGTAAATCTTGCTTAGATCTTCATCACCAATCAATAGAGACTTTTGTGTTTGGATGAAGATGTTTTTTCACTCAAAATGAGTTCTTTCAAAGAATCTAAAAAGCTTTGTGAGTAATGGGTATTTCGTAGAAATGATTTCTGGTTTTTTTAATCAACAGACCCACAAGCTATTTATAGAAAACTAATTTAACAAGCTGTAATCGATTAAATCATTAGTGTAATCGATTAATTCATCAAATGTAATCGATTAATACACCATTTAATTGATTAAATTGTTCTTAAGCTTTCTGGAAAAATATTTATGAACATAATAATCGATTATATCATCATATAATCGATTAAAGCAGCAAGACATGAATGTTCAAAAGACTTATGTAATCGATTACGAGTCATGGTAATTGATTAAAGCAACACAACATGTTTTCCAGATAAAGCCTATGTAATCAATTACAATAAATGGTAATTGATTAAAGCAACAATGCATGATTTTTATTTAACACTATGTAATCGATTACAACAAATGGTAATTGATTAATCTGTTCTTCATGGCTTTTCTATATTTAAAACAAAAACATGTAATCGATTACATAAGCAGGTAATCGATTAAAACAGTGAGTTTTTCAGATTTCAAAAACTTCAACCATGAGAACTTGAGTTTTGAAAAACTTTTAACCATTTTAGTTTTATAATCAAAGATATGTATGTGTGAAAATGATAATGCAAATGCATGAAGGATCATAAGGAAATAACTTGAGCCACTTAGACAATTACAAATGTCATCAATGATTGGGCATGTAAAAAGCTAAAACTCCAAGATGTCCTTGCTTCAATTCTTCTTGCAGCTTCCTTAAAATCCAACATATATCTGTCATAGGATCCCCCCCTTATCATGTGCACCTCCATATTAACCTAAGATTGCATAAATTGTGGTTCCTTACTATTGTTTATGTTATACCCTAGTCAGGAGATCGCCTTATTTTAAGGGATTGTCTTAGAAATATTAATTCTAATATGAATTTTCCTTGGTTGGTTGCAGGTGGTTTTAACACTATTATATTCTAGCATGAGAAGCAAAGAGATGGTCATATGAATGTGGGGATAAGTAAGCTTTTGAGTGAGTGTAACTTAAAAGATCTGGGGTTTAGTGGTCCTCCTTTCACTTGGCTAAAGGTACTCTTTGCAAATGTATTGATAGAGTTGTTGCCAACCCATTGTGGTATCATCAATTTATGAACTCCAGAGTCATGAATCTTACTCTCCCCTCTTTTGACCATTATAGGCTCTGGCTTAGTGTCAATGATGATCTTAATTGATGGTCCAAAAACTATTTCAAATTTATAGGTCCTTGGTTAGATCACTTTGATTTTCTTCTCGAGTCCATAATGTGTGGCAATCTTCCATACCTTAGGATCGAAACATTGAAGCCCTAACTGCTACCCTGAAAACGTGGAACAATGATTCTATTGGTAACATTTTTCAGAAGAAGAAACGAATCATTGCGAGGTTAGAAGGAGTCAACAAGGAGATCTTCATTACTCCTAATAACAATATGTTACAACTTTGCCAAAAACTGTGGATTGATTATACTGAGATTCTCAAGCATGAGGAAACTTATTGGTTCCAACTGGTAAGAGTTAAGCGGTTCCATGGGGATAGAAACACAAGATTCTTCCATCAATCCTTTCTTAGCAGACACAAAAGGAACATAGTTGGTGGCCTTCTGAATTTTGATAATTAGTAAGTCTATAATGATGATCATGTTAAGAATATGGTGATAGGGCACTTTAAATCCCTTTTTTCTTCTGACCACCAAGACACCAGGTTGTTGCACTTTCTTGCGTCATTCCCCCTCTTCCTCAATACGACATTCAATTTCTTCAATTGGACTTGACTAAAGATGAAGCTAGGGCAGCTTTGTTCTCCATGGGAAATAATAAAAGTCCCCAGTCCTGATGGATACCATCCGACTTTCTTTAAATCATAGTGGAATATTGTTGGAGACTCCATTTATGTGTTTATGAAGTTTTTTTAACAGAATCCCTTTGTTATTAAAGATGTGAACCAAACGTGCCTTACTCTTGTTCCTAAGTGTGAGGACCCATTGACCATCTCCTAATTTTGGCCTATAGCTCTATGCAATATTATTTATAAAATCATTACAAAAGCTATAGCCAATATAATCAAGAAGATCTTCCCTACGATGGTTAGTCTGCTCCAAGCTAGTTTTATTTGGGGGCGAAACTTTGTTGATAATTCCATCATTTTGTTAGAGCTTATTAACTCTATAAATCATCCTTCTACTAAGAGGGGATTTATGGGGATGAAACTAGACCTAAAAAAAATCCTACAACAGGCTGGAGTGGGATTTTATTACAGAACCTTAATGATGGTTGGCCTACCTCCTTGGATGATGGGTACTATTTCCTAATGTATGAGGTCCTCTTCTTTCTCAATTAATCGGATGGGAATCATTCAAAGTATTTCTCTCTTACAAGAGGGCTGAGATAGGGGAGCCTTTGTCTCCTTACCTCTTTGTTTTATATCTTGATTGACTGCCTTACCTCATCCAGGATTCTACAAATGAGGGCAAGTGAAAACCTTTTTTCTTTGGTAAGGCTAATGGCATTCCTATCTCACACCTTTTTTTTTTGCCAACAACATCATCCTAATAGTGGAGGCAACTTTTGAAGAGAATTCTAGATATCTTTTGTTTGGCTTATGAGCAAAAGATCAATGACCAAAAATCCATGGTCCTGTTCTCTCGAAATGTTTTCCAAGCTTTGAGTACCCAACTTAGCTCTGATTTGAATATCCTTTTGAGAAATTCTCTTGATTCCTACTTGGGTTTTCCTATTCTGGATCAAAGGAGATTTGATTGCCCAATTCAGAAATGTTGTTGACAAGCTTAAGAAAAAGCTTTTTAGTTGGAAGGCTAGGAATTTATCTATGGCAGGTAGGATTATCTTGCCCTCCCTTATGATCATTCCCTTTTATATCACACAGACAATTCTTTTTCCTTATTCTATTAGTGGTGAGATGGAAAAGTTGTGTAGAGATTTCATTTAGGGAAGCTCACATGATAGGCGCAAAGTCCATATTATTTCGTGGATACCATTTGTAATCCCAAGGAAAAAAAGGTCTTGGTTTTAGGAATACCTACTTCCTCAATAAGTATTATGTTATGAAGTTGGCTTAGAACCTTATTGTTTATAAATATATCCTTTGGGTTCATATTCTTCGCACCAAGTACTCTTGTGGAGATATGGCACTCCATAAGGTTTGTAAGAAGAACATTTCCTCCAACACTTGGAAAGTTATATCCTAGGTTTGGACTGTTGTTGACAAAAATGTGAGATGGGTAATTGATGATGGCCAAACTGTGAAATTTTAGATTGATAAATGGATTATGGGCTTGCCTTCTTTGGAAGAAATAAGTCCATACATCATTCATCCTTTTGAGTGCAATCTCTTAGTGGTAGCCTATGCAAATGAGGAGGGTTGGAATTGGGAAGTCCTGAACCTTCTGCTTCCTTCTAACATTTGTGATAAGATAAAAGACATCCCTCAACCTAATTGTCAGTATGAAGACTCTCTTTTTTGGTGCAATTCAAATGATGACACTTTTTCCATAAATGAGGATTACTTGCACCTTTCTGATGATGATGCTTATTCAAATGGGATTGGAATACACCCCAACACATCAAAGTGTTCCTTTGGAAGTTGGCTCATCACATACTTCTTACAAATGTGGAGCATAAGAAGAGGCATATGACCCACTCAGATACCTGTCTTAATTGTCAAATGGCTTGAATCCATTATTCATGTCCTTCGGGATTATGAGTTCAATAATCTGTTTTGGAAAAAAGTTATAAAGCTTGATCATTGGGCCAAATCCACAAGTCTTGGGTGTGATGTTTGATTGCATTTTAACCTCACATCTGACCTGGTTTCGCCTTTGGGTAAAAATTGGAAAACTCTTTTTGGCGTCGCTGTCTACCATTTGTGGGGAGAAAGGAATAATGCAATCTTTGCTTTGAAGGCTTCAACCTCTGATGATTTTTTTATAAGGTTCTGGCTCTTTCTATTCCTATTAATAATGACACGATTAACCCATCTGCCACCCTTGGTAGTTCTAACATGAAAGAGATTCACATTAGCTAGTATGCCCCTCAACATACTTTTTATAAGATGAAAGTTATTGGGTCTAATTAGAAAATCTACCTCTATTGTTGCATGTAGTGGCTTAATTAGAGATCATATGGGCAGGATTATCAAGGGCTTCTCTTCAAATCTGGGTTCCTGTAATGCCATCTATGTTGAGTTGTGGGATCTATACGAAAGTGTTATTTTAGCTAGGGATCTCTCTTTTTCTCATTTCCACTTTGAAATGGATTCTTTGCTGGCAGTCCATCTTGTTACCACAAACAAGACTCAATCCAAGTCACTCCATCCGCTTGTCAATGATATCTATTCTCTGCTCAACAAGACAAATTGGACTACCAAGTTGACTCATGCCTATAGGGAGGAAATAAACTTGTAAATTTCCTAGCCAACCATGGTCACAACCATGAGTTTTTGTTTTTGGTTATTGACAACCCCCTTCCCACCCTGACTGGCTTGATTGCTCAGGATGTTAGGGGGTTGGTTTTGATGTGCTTTGTAGTGTTGTAATCTCTATTTTTTCTTTCCCTTTAATAAAAAAAAATGTGTGCATTCATGCATTCCAAATATAATTTTGACAAGAATTTAAGTTTATATATCTTAGAATGTTTTTTAAGATAATCATTATAAAAGTTAATAAATTTATTATATATTATATCAATTTATGATTTGATGACTGATAAATAAAAAACATTATGTTTTGATGAGTATATTTTGAATGGGAGATTCCGCCACCATGCCATATAGTTAGCAATATAGGACCTTTTTATCTCTGTGCCCCAATTCTCCAAATTAAGTTCCTAAATATCCCTATTTTCAAATTAAATAGTGTTCGGTTTTTATGAACAAGAATGTCCAGCAAGTTCACTGGTATTTTGATATTGGATCACTAACTCTCTCGAAGGTATTTATGGAAGAAAATACCTCTGGGAATATGATCATTATGCACTTCACTATTGAAGTAATACTCAACCAATGATGGTGAGATGTGTGCACAGTGTTAATGGAAAAGTAAGGTCAAAAGAGTGTGTACCTTTCTCCATGAATATAACCCTTATTTATAAGTGAATTACCTCTATACGTGCTGATGCTTTCTTCCGGTTTATTAGGCTAAAATCTTTAACTATTGAATCACGATCTTTATTTGTTGTGATACTCTTCAACGAATGATACGTGCATATTTTAGATCTCCTTAATTGCTGTTAAGATTCTGAAGCATTGGGCCCTTAATGGGACTTTCTGTGATTAACACTTTCCAGCCCCTATACTAGATCCGTAACAGTTGCCCCCAGCCCGGTTGTCAAGGTCTTTAGACAGCCGGGATGCATTAGTCTATACGATTCTAACCGGGATGCACACAGGTACTCTGTAGATTTCTTCATTTACGAATGTGTCAATCGGATAGAAATATGTCGGGTTACTCCTGACTATCCTTATCCAAGCTTTGCTTTGTACCGGGTCGTTTCGTTACTTATGCCTTAAGTAATGTCGTGCAAGTACCGCCACGTGACGTGACATCCAGGATGGGAAACGTCTGTCATAAAGTTGCTCCATCATGTCCTTTCACTAGCCGTAATACGTTACATATGCATTTAATGCACTGTCGCCTCATTACCGCTTCCATCATAACGTTTTGAATGGATTTGTCTTTTTTGCCCCCAAACATTAAGCTGATTTGTCTCCTTTTCCCCTATGCACGACGTTTCGTGCCTGATAGTTATGCAGTTACAACGTTTCATGCTTGACAGTTACGCTATCACCCCTCTCTGTCTTTATAAATCGAATTATTTTCATTTGTATCTTCTTCGTTTTCACATTATCTCTATATCTCTCTCTGCATTTTGCACGTCCTTCCTACTGCCATTCACAACACTTCGCCACTGAAAGTTTCGAGAAACTCTCACCAGTCAGGTATTTTCATTACTATAAATTTTTTTCTTCCTTCCCTATTTCCTTTGTGTATTGTTGGTTCTTCTCATTGTAACTTCGCTCTTGCTTTGTTTCTTACTATTCATGTGTAATTTCCTGTTCTTGTATCATTTCTAGCCATGCTTGCTTAAAGTGCTTTCCTTTTCGAATAATTCCTTGCATTTTCTTTTCTGACTACCCATATTGCCACTTTTTCTTGTAAACCCCTTGCTTCCCCATTTAAAATGAAACCATTTCCCCTAGGGTTGGGTATTGGTTTTTTGATTTTCCCCTTTCTAAAGAAGAAAGGGAAAAGGCCCTGTTTCGTTCACATACTGGTGTGAAAACTAAAGTTTCTAAAAACCCGATTTCCTTGGGCCAAAATCAGAGCAAACTTAGAACTAGACCCTCCTTTAAGGCCCTAAATCTTGACCCACAAAATCTGCCATCTTCTTTAGAACAAACAGGTTTAACCTCGGATCTTTCCTTCGCAACCCGATTTGAGCCATGTGTCGACTGTGTTATTGAAAGTATCTATTTTTTGAAGTCCAACCTCGACACCATGGATGATTCGGTACTCGGGAGTTGTTGTCATAACCCAGTCGTCATCCCAAAACTGAGCCCTGCCCGACAGAGTACGACTCTTATGCCGAGTAATTTTCTTGACCTTTCCCCGACTGCCAACAATTCTAGAGACATCGTCCTTGTCTTGGATGATACTTCCGCTTCAACCAACTCTTCTTCTCTCCTACCTAACATTTCTTTAGGTATGTCACTGCTTTACTGATCATTACTTCTTTGACGTAGGTATTTATGGACCCGTCATTGGAACAAATTGTCGAGCTTCAGTCCGTCGAATCGCCTCCGAGTTCCCCTCCTCCTACTATGTCTTCGAAATTCCTAGGGTGACCCATGAGGTTCTGCGGACGTTGTCCGAGCTTAACTTGGACGACATTGTTGTACTTCCAATTGGGATACATGAAAATTTCATCTTACATCCCCCCGCTAAAAACGAGCCTATTTGCTATTCGAGGGAGGAGAATGACCTTCCTTTTTTCTTTTTCTACAAAGATGTCATAACCCGGATAGGGTTCCAATTTCCTTTATCCGAATTTCAAATGAGTGTTTAGAATCATCCTTATGTGGCCCCTTCACAAATTCACCCAAATAGTCGGGGCTTCATAAAAGCTTTTGAGCATTTTTGTGAGAATTTAGAAATTTCTTGCACAGTTTCCCTTTTCTTTTATTATTTTACCATACAGACCGGTAGGACAGGTAAAGAACCCCCAAATAGAAAAGGATGGACTTCCATCCGGGGTCATACAGAGCGCAAGCTCTTTAAAGTATAAAGAGTCTTTTAAAAATTTTAAGACTAAATATCTCAAAGTTGTTGCGAATTTGGTAAACAACCTTTTTTTCTTTGTTCTCCTGAGTCCAGGGACGTAGAATGGAAGTTTCCACTCTACTGGTCCCGTGCCCATCACGACCTTCCTCCTTCATCTTACCGTTTTGAGGAGACGGATTTGTCGGATGCTAACGCTTTCTTAGTAACCCGGATAGCTATCTATCAAGAAACTCATGGTCCTTTTAACATAGCTTCCTTTATTCGCGGAGAACCGAGTACGATTTTATTCATTTTGTTATGTTTGTACATAACTTTGCGTGTTTTAACTGTTTTTTCGCTTTTCTGTCGTAGCTGTTGATATGGGAGAACAATCGATACCTGCAAATCCGACTTCTGGTGCTGAGAAAGCAGTTCGGCCCACCTTGGGTTCCAAGAATCCCCCAAGGCGATCCGAACCCCCTTCTTTCCTCAATGCTTTGGTGCGAGGAAAAAGTTTTGCGGCCACATGTTCGGGGTCCAAAAAGCGAAAGCTTTTTGAGATCAAAAAGGGGAAGGCTGTAGTTTCTACACCGGAACCTATTTCGAAGGCCCCAAAGGACAAGACTCCATCTACTTCGGTTGCACCTGCTCCAACTGTAACCTCACTTCAAACAATCGTCCCTCCACCGACTCCAGACACATTTGCTTCCAACGCAACTGGATTGGTACCCGGTATCCTTTGGGATAAGGGTATTACTGATGAATTCTTCCGCACTGCTCGCACGCCCAAATGCTTCATAGACTCAGTTCTCTTCTCCGAGGCCAACATTCAAGAGCTTAGCTGTATAAAGCTTAACGCTATGAAGTGTGCGTCCCTAGTTCAAAGTGTAGCGACTGTGAATACCAGGTATGCTAGAACGGTCAATGAGCTTCAAGCGGCCTGAGAAGAAACGAAAAAGATACATGAGGAACTCCTTGTAGTTCAAAGCACCGCGGTGGAAGAGCTGCAAGCGTCTCATACGGGAGCCGAGAAGATCCTCGAAGAATTGCCAATATCTTAGAGCAGAGTAGAAAAGGCTGAAAATACTATGGCAAAGTTGAAATCTGATTTGGATGCTTTGCGAAAAAGGAATGTTGTCATCAACAAGAATTTTAAGGATTTAACCGAGTTGTATGACAAGAAAATCGAGAAGCAGAATCAGACTGATGCAGAGCTGGAGTATGTAAGGTCTGAGCTTTCCAGAGCCGTGGAAATGTCCTTTAATAATGCGTTGGAGCATATTCATCTTGTGAATCCTGGGATTGAACTTAATACTTCAGGTATACACTTTAAATCATTCGTTAGTGATGACAAGTTAATGTCCCTTCCTTTTCCTTGTGAAGATTCAATGACTGGAATGGAAGGTCAAACCTTCGAGGAGGAGGGAATGACACCTGCCAATCAAGTTGATGATCAAGCTTAATCCTGGGAAGCTTAACTAATGAAGGGCCGAGATGCGGGTTTTGACTTGATTCTCTTTCCAAATCTGTATTGACATTGTCGGGCTTGTTCCTGGCCTACTTCATTTCTTATACTTAGTATTTTGCGTATAACTGCAACCCGTTCTTTATACTTTGCTCACTAGCTTGCTAATCCATATGATATTTGGATTTTATTAAATGATTTGGCTAAAATCAGAAATATTTTTCATCGGCTGCATGAATATTCATCTGGTTTCAACGACCAGGCATTTTATTGAACAAAAACTTTAGAAAAGTAAGGTCAAGAGAGCGTGTACCTTTCTCCATGAATATAACCCCTAATTATAAGTGAATTACCTCTATACATGTTAATGCTTTCTTCCAGCTTATTAGGATAAAATCTCTAACTGATCACGATTTTTATTTGTTGTGATACTTTTCAATGGATGATACGTACATATTTTAGATCTCTTCAACTATTATTAAGATTATGAAGCATTAGGACCTTATAGTAGATCCGTAACAAATAGATATCTTTTTTTTTTTGGTGCAGTGTGAACTCGGGTCCTTACTCACCGAATTCACAACTTGTTTTTGACAAAATATTGTGCATTCACGTTGGGAAATTGTTTTTCTGTAAATCGAATTCTTAACATTTTTTTTTTGTTTTTTGTTTTTTTATTTTGTTATTTAAAAATCGTTAAAATATTTTAAATTAGATAAATTATTTTGTTCTCTTTTTTTTACTATACTTTTTGGTCTTATACATTTTAAAACATCAATTTTGATTTTTTAATTTTAAAATTTTACTTAGTGAAGTTATTAAAATTTTAGTTTTGATGTTGTCTGAGGGGTGAGTTTTGCATGATTTTTAAAAAATATTTTGGAAGTTTTTTATTTTTCAAAAATCAGTTAACTCTAATGATTTTTATGTAGATGAATCTAACAATATAATATTGAATCAGTAAAAAAAGGCTTGACAAATTTGTTTTAAAACGTAAATTTTTATGTTTTGCATTTTAATAGTTTCTTGATATTCATTTTTACATTCTTTTGCTTATAAATATAAGATTATTTTATACAAATAATATATCATTGACATTATTTTCATGTTGCTGAATACAATGATACAATTATTACGACTTGAATGGTTTAAGAAAACTTAAAAATTATGTTCGTAAATTGTAAAAATTAGTTTTTTACACTTTAAAATTTTAATAACTGTAGTAAGTCAAATTCACAATTAACAAACTAAAATGAATGTTTTAAAATGTATAAAACAAAAAAAATTAGTAAAAAAAGAAGGGAAAATAATTTATCTAATTAAAAATATTTTTAATAGTTTTTAGATAAAAAAAAAAAAAAACTGTTAAGAATTCGGTTATGGAAAAAACGAATTCTTAACGTGAGTGCAAAACTTTTTTTTTGAAAACAAGTGATGAATTCGGTGGATAAGGACCCAAATTCACACCTAAAAAAAAACATCTATGCACTTAATTTGAAAAGGGGTATTCAAGAGCTTAATTGTGAGAATAGGGACACAGATAAAAATATCAACAGTAGAGCCTGTTCTCACTCATACCTGCTCAGTGTGAACTTTATAAAGGATTTTGTTGACAAATCTGTTAGGATGTTGTCATCTTTTGCAATAAAAAAAATCCATCCGTATAAAACGTTTTTCTTATATTAAAATTATAAATAGAAAAGTTAGCTGTAAAATTTGAAATATAATTGTTTTAGTAGAATGCATTTAAATTGTAAAATATTTTTACATTATTATCTAATTATACCAAATGATCTAACTCAATTGTTTGAACCAAATACTTACTATTGTAAATCTTTTGATTTTGTATTTGATTTTTATGAATAAAAAATATTACTATCTAATTATAAATTGTCAACAATAAAGTCTATCAGAATGTATGCTTGAATTAAAAATTTTAAGCTTAAGCTTAAATTAAAAGTATGTTATAAACTTGGGTTTATTATAACAATGAGTATACTATAGTGGTTTAATTGTAAGTTGAAGGATTTCAAGTGGTAATCTAAACATATAGATTTAAATAAACTTGTCTCAACATGTTAATAATCATAAGTAATATATTTAGATCAAACAACGGAAGCATAGAAGAAAAATAAATTTTAGAGGTACTTACCTTCAATCATTGCTATCGACTTTCTTGAGCCTACATAGTTTTAGCTTTCCAAACCCTCACTCACTTAAACTCGACGGTGTGTTTAACTGAAGAAAGGAGTAGGCTTGGTGATCTAAAACAGAGAGCATCTGGTTCTATTTATAGAGCTCTGTCCATCACAGAGCTCAATCTCTGTGGATTAGAACATGGGATAAGATCATGGGTTGTTGCTGAACGTTGCACATGTGGGTTGAACGTGGACAGAATGGACCACATTGGAAACAGTTCTCCCATAAAAATAGCAATTGAAAAAATCGAGGATGTCTACCTTTGTTCCGATATTCAGGGAGGGAATCCAACACTCTCCCACTTGGTCTATTTAACCTAACATTAGTTATAACAAGAAACATAATATGAGTCATGGCGATAGGTTCTCTAATAGAGAATATTATCTTCCATGTACCACAATATATAAAGTTTCTAAATGCTAGCTCTCAACTTAATGAATTAACCATATATTTCTTCTAGATCAAATAATGATATTTCTCAAAATACATAAATGAATATGTGCACAAAACCATATGAGAAAACATCAAACTAAGCAAAAGTTTCATTGAAAACAACAAATGTAGGTACAGTGAAGTCACATCATGGAACCAAGTCCCATTCGTACTGCATGATCCTTAAAATTTTTGGTGGCATGACTTTAGTCAAAGGATCGACAATCATCAACTCAGTGCTAATGTGTTCAATGAACACTTTATTTTCTTTAACACATTCTCTTATTGCTATGTACTTGATGTCGATGTGTTTACTTCGACTTTCACTTTTGTTGTTCTTAGCCATGAATACCACAACAGAGGTGTCAC
Source organism: Glycine tomentella (assembly GCA_007407185.1). Classification (NCBI taxonomy): domain Eukaryota; kingdom Viridiplantae; phylum Streptophyta; class Magnoliopsida; order Fabales; family Fabaceae; genus Glycine; species Glycine tomentella. The sequence continues at coordinate 207,098 of PYAF01000203.1, read as the reverse complement.
AGTACATCTTCAGTGGCCTAGAAATAGAGTTCAAAACTCTAAGCCCTGACATGAAACTCTTCAACCATACACCATGCTAGGTAGCCTCAAAACAGGAAACAAACTTAGCCTCTAGAGTAGAAGTAGTAGTCGAGGTCTGCTTGACACTTCTCCAAGATACAGCTCCACAATCTAGTATAAAGATATAACCATATGTTGATTTTCGTGAATCAATGCAGTCAACATAGTCTGAATCTAAGTAGCAAATCACCTCCAAACAATCAGTCTGTCTATATGTAACACCCCGTATGCATCCGGTGTATTATCATATTATTTTATCATATTAGCAAAGTAATTAATTAAAATTAATTACCCAAATCTTTAGAAAGCAATCCCCAAGATCATTTTTCTTGATTCATTATGTATTGTACATAATATACAGTAAAATAAACGAATGCTAGATTACTATAACAGCCTTAGCGATCTAGACAACGTAAAACAATGGCAGATAAGACTATAATATCTAAACCGATATACCATGAGGTTATAATCCGAGATATCCATCTGCCTATACATAGATTATATGTACATTCCACATCAAGATACTTTAACTGTATCCATACAAAATAGTAGGCATCAATGCCCTGATATCACATATCAAATCCTCATATGAGGGTACACCATATACGAAATTCAGTATATGCAAACATACAAACTTTTCCCCACAGGGGTACAAAATAACAACACATATCATATACATATTTATATCTATACACAAACAGTGAGCAGCCAATCTCTCAAAACATTGCTCAAGCAGCTATACCAGGTATGTCCCCTACTAGGGCCTCTCACCCTGGGGTCTCTCATCCCTGTCAGCTGTACAACCTGAAAAACGTAATTCCCACACACAGGGTGAGATAAAAATCTCAGTAAGCTCAGGGTTCTTGGAGCTTCTCCTTCACCCTGGCTCACTTCCATGATCACAATACATTAATAGGCATCACAACATCATCACAACAACACATAGGCACACACAAGCTCTAATGTGTACATCATAAGTATCCAGGACCATCTCAGTCCCCTGGGACCATCTCAGTACCCAGTAAGTCATCGTGGACCATCTCAGTCCACAGTGTGAGGCCAGAACTCACACCTTTGTCATCCAACGAGAGCTACCCCTACACAAGGATGCACGCCATATGGTACCTCCGAGAATAGGCTGCTACATCATGAGACCACCTATCTCTTGGTCTTGAGGAATCTCTCTTATGGAGCAAACCAAACTAGGAGTTGCGCTCTACTCCTAGGGAGGTCCATATCTATCTACTGGCCAGAAGATCTATCCGAAAGGCAACCATACACAAAGCACAGATACATGCATACATATCATCATGAAGAAAGCTGTAACAACCAATTCAATGCATGTAAACCATAGATACACCCATCACTCTATCTCGGAGTATGGGGGGAAACACAAGTAGTGGGAAAACACTCCCAAGAACAAAGAGCTTACCTGACACGATAGTGCTCTGCGGTCTAATCCTTGGACTGTGGTCTTCACCACTGACACTCTCGGTGTCCCACCCTATATACAGACACACAGCACAAACAATCATCAACAACACCAAACAAGGCACCTAACAACGGTTTTCAACCGTTAAAATGAAAGGAAAACACAATTCCTTTCCATAAACCTCTCAATCATCTATCTTAGGGTTATTAAAGCTAATCACCTTATAGGCGACTCACAGACCCTCAGTAGGATCTATCTCAGCCTAACCAAGGCTTTAGAGTCTCTCTAAGACTCTGTATAATTCAATTCAACCAGTTAAAATGCCTTTACCCAGGCCATATGTCACTAATGATCCAACTTGGCTAAAACAGTTCTATCAACACGTTTTCACCGTTAATTTGGCCTTCTGAACAACTTTTATAAAGGCACTTAGGCTCATATCTATCATAATACCCTTCATTTAGCCTATTCATACCTATCTCAGGGTCAAAACTAAACTTCATCAAAAGTCATGTTTCAAAGTTCCATATTCATCAGAACAACCTCCTGAGCATACTTTTGTAAAGAACCCAAGCCTAATTTCAGCCCTAACATAAATGGGTTACTATTCATCCCATTACCAATTTCACAAATCAATCGGTAAATCTTAAGTTTCTTACCTCAAAATAGTCGCGGAAGGCTAGAGGATCGCTTCTCCAAGCTTCAGCGTCCTTGAATAGCCTTCTTTCTCCTCAGAATCCAAGCTTTGTAAAGTTCCTTTGAGAAAGGGATCTCTCCGATTGATGGCTCTTAAGGAAGTTAGAAGCTGGATTTTAGCTCATAACGGGTTCTAATCATGTTTCTAGCTAGTTAGGAAGTGTTTAGATGAAATATGGCGAAGATATGAAGCTTTTTCCAAGCTCCAATGGCAGAAAACGAAGGGAAGAAGAAGGAATGCAATTTTTCCTTTAAAAAAAAAATGCAAAAATGACCTTTTATAGGCCCCAGCACGAGTCCTGGCGCCACTGCTGGCACTACCCGCGCCAGAATCCAGAGAAAACGTGTTTTCGAGGGCACTACTGGCGCTATTGGCGCCATATTTGGCACTAATCGGGCCACAGATCAAATTCTGGCGCTAACGGTGCCGTTCCTGGCGCTAATCGCGCCAAAAACCATGAAAAATAGTCTTCAGCTACAGTGCCACGCTATCAGCGCCAGATCTCACGTTATCAACGCCAGCTACAGTGATTTTTTTTTTACAAAACCTTGGGTTATTATACTGTACATGAGCATGTAATCTTTTGTTCCTTGAAGATATCTCATCACTTTCTTTGCAGCTTTCTAGTGCTCAATACCTAGATTACACTGATATCTTTCCAAAACTCCAACAACATATGCAATGTCAGGTGTTGTGCAAACCTGAGCGTACATAAGGCTTCCAACAACTAAAGCATATGAAATATTCTTCATGTGTTCCCGCTCAAAATCATATTTCGGGCACTAATTCAAATCGAGTTTGTCACCCTCTACAATGGGAGCTACACTTGGTGAACAATCATTCATGTTAAATCTCTTTAAAACTTTGTTAATATAGTTCTCTTGGGACAAACCCAAAATTCCTCGAGACCTTTCCCTATGGATCTTAATGCCAGTGACGTAAGATGCTTCTCCCATATCCTTCATATCAAATTTCTTTGAGAAAAATTGTTTCATCTCATATAGAAAATCCTTATCATTAGTTGCAAGCAAAATATCATCCACGTATAACACAAAAAAATAAATCTTACTCCCACTGACCTTCTGGTATATACATTGATCCATGATGTTCTTTTCAAAACTGAATGAAGTGATGACCTCATGAAATTTTAGATATCATTGGCGGAAGGCCTATTTCAATCCATAGATGGATTTATTAAGCTTGCAGGCTAAGTGCTCATTATCACTAGAGGAGCATCCTTCAGGTTGTTTCATGTAAACCTGTTCCTCTAAATGATCATTAAGGAATGTCATTTTCACATCTATTTGATGTAACTTAAATTCAAAATGAGCTACTAATGCCATAATTACTTGGAAAGAATCCTTTTAGATATAGGAGAAAATGTCTCCGTGTACTCAAGTCCTTCTCTCTGAGTGAACCCTTTGGCAACTAGTCTTGCTTTTGTCTCTCAATGTTACCTTGTGAGTCTTTCTTTGTTTTAAAAATCCATCTACATCCAATGGCTTTTACACCATTGGGCAACTCAACGAGATATTAAACTTGATTAGATGCCATAAAATCCATCTCATCTTTCATAGCATTGTACCACAAGTTTGATTCCTTAGAACTCATGACCTATGAAAATGATTCAAGATCATTTATGACTCCAATGTTGTAGTCCAATTCTGACAGATACACCACATAATCACTAGGAATTGCTGATCTTTTGACTCTAGTAGACCTTCTTAATGTTTCTTCGTGATCGTCTTGAGGAACTTCTTGTTCCTCATGAGCAACTTGATCTACAAGGTCATTTTCAACAATTTGTGGATTTTCAATCATTTGTTGTCTAACACCCATTTGTACTTGAGGGATGTGAATGACAATCAATCTGTCACTTGAGCTAGAGGGTTGGGTTTCACAGTGATCCTTTTGAGAGCTAATGTCCTGAAATTGACCACTCTCACTGATCAAGTTATTCTAAAGAAATTTTGCATTTCTCGATTCCACAATCCTAGTGTTATGTGATGGACAATAGAATTTATACCCTTTGGACCTTTTGGCATATCCAATGAAATACTTACTGATAGTCCTTGAGTATAGTTTCTTCTCTTGTGGGTTATAAATTCTCACTTCAGACGAGCATCCCCAAACAAGCACATGTCACAAACTCAATTTCCAACCTTTGAATAACTCAAAAGGCAGAGTCAGCCTTGGTTGGAACTCGATTTAATATATACACAACAATCTTTAATGCTTCAATCCACAAGAATTGAGGAAGTTTTATGTTACTCCTCATACTTCTTACCATGTCCATTAAGGTTCAATTTCTTCTTTCTGCCACACCATTTTGATCCGAAGAACCAGGCATAATGCACTGGGCAACATTCCCATGTTCTTGAAGAAACTTCGCAAATAGATCACATGCTTGTCCATTCTTCGTGTATCTACAATAGTATTCTCCATTTCTATCGGATCTCACGATCTTAATTTGTTTTCCACATTGTTTCTCCACTTCGGCCTTAAAAACTTAAAGGCATCTAAAGCTTCATCTTTAGAACGAAGTAAGTAGAGATACATATATCGTGAAAAATCGTATATAAAGGTGATAAAGTATTTCGGATTACTTGCACCCATGTCTAGACAACAAATATCTGTATACATGATTTCTAATAGATTTGAGCTCCTCTTTGCACCCTTCTTAGACTTGTTAGTTTGCTTACCCTTAATGCAATCTATACAAGTATCAAAATCAGCAAAATCCAAAGCACTAACTACTCCCTTCATTTACGAATCTCTTAACTCTCTCAATAGAGAGGTGCCATAATCTTCGATGCCACAACATAGAGGATTCCTCATTCACAACACATCGTTTTAACCCAACAGTAACATGCATAGAATTATAGGCAGCATCATTTTGCAATTTAACAAAGTAAAGCCCATCAAGTAATGTACCAGAACCAATAATTCCACATTTATTAATTAAAGTAAAATCAGAATTCGAAAATTTAAAGGAAAAAACCCAATGGTGCAAGTCTTGATACAAAAATAAAATTCTTAGAAAAACTTGGAACAAAAAAGATCTTTTCTATATGCAAAATAAAACTGCTGCTTAAAACTAAACTGCACGTCTCAGTGGCTTCAAAATGTGAGCTCATCTTGTCTCCTGAATAGATGTATTGCTCACTTTCCATTGGCCTCCTTTGGTTTTCCATACCTACAAGGTATTAGAAACATGGATTGTAGAACCAAAATCAATCCACCATGTGTTATGATTAACATTAACCATATTAGATTCATAACAAACAAAAATAAATGAGGTACCTTTCTTGTCAAGCCAGTTCTTAAACTTAGGACAATATTTCTTCATGTGCCCCTTCTTCTTGCAGAAGAAATACTTTGACTCTTTTAATGACTGGCTGAGCAGGAATATTTCCCTTGTTCTTGGCTTGGTCCCCTTTTTCTTTCCCTAAGTAGTCATGTATACCTTTTGACCTTCTTCCATTATCAACCTTTCTTCTTCTTGAACACACATAGTCAATAGCTCATTAATTGAGCACTTATCCTTATGTGTGTTATAGGATATTTTGAAAGGGGCATACTACATAGGTAAAGTACATAAAATGTAGTGTACTAGGAAAGAATCTGACATGGTAACTTCCAAACCTTCCAGCTAAGCCATTATATCCCTCATGATGTGATCATGCACTCCTTTTATCCCATGAAGCTGTAAGGATGAGAACTGCATTATAAGGGTGCTGGCAAGGACTTTATCAGATGTAACAAATTGATCATCAATGGCCTTCAAAAGATCCTTGACCTTTTCATGCTGATCGACAGAACTGCGAATACTAGAAGATATATTAGTCTTTATGAACATCACAAAGAGAAGATTGGATCTCTCCCATTTTTCATAAAGATCAACAACATTTGGAGTGCTAGTTTCAATAATACCCGGTGGTTCAATTTTCCTAATGTCATAGTCAATATCCATCCAGCCTAAATGAAGGAAAATTCTCTCTCTCCAAACCTTATAATTGTCCCCTTTCAATTCGGGAATATCACACTTGATGTCAGAAATGTTTGTAGATTGACTTACTGCAAGTTCAAACATACATTCTCATTATTCAAGGAGAATTTTTTTTAATATTATTAATAACATTAGTCACATGGCCCACGTAAGTGGCAGCAAAAAAAAAAGAGGACACGAGAGGAAAGAATGAAACGAGGATCAAGTGTTTTTATAATTAACTAGTCCACGCTACATCTTCTTCAACCTTGAGCCGAGTCATTATGACCCGGTTGCGACCAGGACCTGAATGAAAATCCGATGGTTTTCAGCCATTTTAACTCTGAAATCCATTTTTAGTTCACATAAAGTTTAGAAAATCTATTTCCATATGATTTCAGATTTCCTTAATGATTAAAATGTTCAAAATACTGATATTTCAATAAAATAACGTTTAAAATAAAAGAGTGCCAAACATAAGCAAGGTAGAGGCAAAAATGGCTCTGATACCAAATATAGATTTAAATAAATTGGTTTGAACATGTTAATAATCATAAGTAACACATTCAGATTAAACAGCGGAAGTAGAGAATAAAAATAAATTTCAGAGGTACCTACCTCTAGCCATTGCTATCGACATTCTTGAGCATTCACAATTTTAGCTTTTCAGACCCTTGTTCACTTAAACTAGATGGTGTGTTTAACTAAAGAGAGGAGTATGTTTGGTGATCTAAAACAGAGAGCACCCGATTTTATTTATAGAGTTTTACTCATCAAAGAGCTCAATCTTCGTGGATTAGAATGGGAGATAAGATCATGAGTTGTTGTTAAACATTGCACAAGTAGATTGAACGTGAACATTAAATGAACCACATTGAAAACAATTCTTCCAACAAAATAGCAACTGAAAAAACACATAATGACTACCTCTATTAGGAGGGATTAATCCAACAAAACATACATGACAATTGTTGGGGAATATCTTTAGTGTAACCTTATAGATTATCACATACGTACTACTATATATGACAATTGTTGTTTTTTTTTTTAATAATTATTTTAAATATGAACAAAAAAATTTTACACCAAAATACGAATAAAAGTTAAACTCTCAAGTTAGTCATAGGTTTGCGATTTCTGAGTTCTCAATATTACTGAAAATTAAATGCGCATCGTCTGCATGAACTTAAATTTAAGAGGTAACATATTTGAAAAAAATGAAAACTATAAACAAAAATAAAATTAAGAACTGCTTAGTTTAAGAGAAATTATGCGACTTAATGAAAATGAGAATATTTTTAAAGATATTCTCACTTAATAATGAAGACACAGATTTATTACATGATGGCTATGTTTCTCTGCATGTACTAACATTGTAATATCTAATTAGTTAATGTATTTATTAAACTTTGTCAAAAAATTATATGGAATAGATATAACAATGGTATCATGGGTTGGGGCGTGGGGCTCATTCTTAGGTCAAATGTACTGTTGTTTAATTAGATTTAACAGAGGCAGTTAATTAAGTCTAAAGAAAAAATGAAAGACAGAACGAAAGAAATAAAAATGAAAAATAAAGTTCAATACATGCGGGTTGAGTTACACACGAGCTTGTAAGTATCTTGCTCATTGGATGAGCTTTTACCTATATGTAAAATATAAAAAAACGTAAATAAATTTTTTTGGACGGCAATAAAAAATAAGTTATAAAATGTTTAGAAGGAAAACTATTCTACTAGCTGGCAATAAAAATATATAAAGATATAAATGTTTGAAGTTTTTTATTTTAAAAAATAGTTTAATTAATGAATATTATTTTTAATAATGATTTTAAAATTCCGTAAAAATGATTTTTAAATATGTTATTAATATTGATTGAAGAAATTTTAGTATTTATTAAAAGCGAAAAAATTATCTTGCTTTTCCTTTCCTATCAAAAATCGTCATACAAGCATATCTTAAAGAAACTCATAAGTCATAACTCATAACATGTGTGTCAAAAGATTAATGAGAATTTGAAGTCCAAAAACTTAAATTTATAATATGAGAATTAATATTTTATTTATGGGTCCTTCTAACAAGTGTCGGACCCTGATTAAAAAAATTAAAAGATGAAATTTTTTATCGAAAATTATGTGAGGACACTGTTAATATTTGCTCTTTATTTATTTATTTATTTTCTTACTTGGTTAATTTGTCAAAAGAAATTTGAATGCTTAATAGAGCTCTTAATATAATGATCACTTGGTCCCTACTGGATTTTTAACTCTTTTTTTTTTACAAACCTGGATTTTTAACTTTTCTTCGCTTCTTTTGTGACTACTTCTTTTCGTTAATTTGTTCTCATCATAATATTGTGACAAAACTATAGCTAGGAAAGCTTTCTATGGTATTTTGTAAATTAAAAGCAATGAGGTATCAGTGGATGCAATGTCTGTATATTCACTAGTCGAGGAAATTGCGGACAGTTTCTGAGATTGATGGGCTTCATGGCCGTAGGATGCATCTATTGCCATTGTCTTTGCACTTGTCATACAAAACAGTGGACCATATTCATGTATAAACAAACAAAATCTCGCAGTGCACATCTTCTGCGAATGTGTAGGTTAACCTTATTACACTGGATTAATTAAGCATCATAAACCAACATTTCCGTTAGTTGGAGTGAAATTGAATTCAAAAAATTCCTTAAGTTAGATTCTGATACAAATCTTTTATAGGTGGCAAAATAAAATAAAAATTAAGTTTAAAAATAATTATTCTACTAAAAATAGTTAATCAAACTCTTTGATAAATATTAATCATAAAAAAATTAATAGATATTTTGTATCAATATTCGGATATTTTAAAAAAAATTAAGGGTTTTAATCATACAAATCAGAGTAATTTGACACGTGAAGGCAGCACTATGAAAACAAGTTACTTATTTCAAAGTCTTGGTTCGTAAAGGTTAGGCAATGGAAATAAAGAATTTGTACTTAATTAGCACTATTTTCAAAATTATTATGCTTCTTTTCCTTATCTTGCTTAAAATTTGCTTGCATGATCAATAATTCATCAAAGATCGATCTCCAACCTGCCAGGAAATCCGCGGATTGTTTGCTTCCACACAATGTGAGAGATCCAAGGTCAGGATTCTGGAAGATAGTGCTGATTACCAAGGTAGCAAAATAATGATATTGGGGAAAAGGTGAAAAATATGAAGTACTAGTATACTACTACTACAAAATTTCAAAAAGGCTTTTGTGATTTGTGCATAAGAATCTTTTTGCATTTGTCTGTAAGCTTGAAAATTACACGTGGCACAAGCACTTGCAGCCATAGAACCTTTCTGAGACCAATTATGTTCCCAGAGTTGAATAGAGGTTCTTATTCTAATCTCATTAATATCTAATTACCGTTAGTGTAATATTCTACTAGACTATTGCAGTGTTATTAATATCTTAATGATTAAACTATTGCAGTAGACAGAAATTACAGGTGTTATACTATTATAGTAGACAGTTCTGCATTTTCCTTCCTTTTCCTTACCCATGCTGCCATGCCACTGAAGTCTTAAACCACATTGGCAGATTTTTCTGTCTAGAAATTAATTAACAATATAAGTTTATATTTTATATTTTTTGGTACATAAATTTTATTTTGCACACTCCATAATTTCGTGATTCCATGACTATCGGAGAATGATGTGATATGCAAACCACGTGTAAGAACCATCAAATCAAACAAAGATATGGAACATTATAGTTCAAAGGGGGAAAGAAACTGGTAAAATTTCTCTTCAACTAAATGCTATGCAGTATACACAACAAAATCTTTGATTTGCAGAATATCTGTAAAATTGTTGGAGATCCTATATATTAAACAGTGATATGATTAAAATAAAGTATATAAATAAGAGATAATTTTCACTTTAAAATTTAATATTATAAGATGATATTAAAATTTATGTTAACAATTGATGTTGGATCTATGAGAATTTTAGTTATCTAACTGTTATTAAACTACTTACAGTCTAACAAATTTAACACTCAAAATATTTAACATGAGAAAGTGTACTGAAGATCTCTTATCAGATAATAATATGATCAAAATAAAATATATTTTTTACCTTCCAAGTCTAAATAAAATATATAAGTAAAAATTAACTCTCATCTTATAAATTAATTTTGTAAAATTAAGTTAAATTTACTTAAATTAGTTTTATAAAGTTAAGTTAAACTCATTTTGAATTGTAAGATCATGCATATATAAATCATTATTCAAGTGGAATTTTGCGACTTTAAACCGTCTTCCACAAGAAATATCCGTTTAAGTAAACTTTTTTAGAAACATTTTTTTAAAAAAAAAATAAGAAGGAAAAAATTACATGAATTTTTTTAAAAATAAAAATAAGTTTTTATTAATTAATTTTTAGAAGTTTACTAATATAACTTCTTTAAAAGATGAGATAATATCTACTCATAAATTAATAAAAATTTATTTTAATTTATGACATAGTTTATTTCATTTTTTTTATTTTTTTCGTCTAAAAATATTATAGAGAAACTTGTATTCAACCAGTTTCAAAGTCATGGTTTCTCAAATGTACTTTGTTCCAGACAAAGTAGGTGCAAGATAATTTCTTAACAAAATAATATTTTAATACAACAACAAAGCAACAAATAAATGCCCATGAATCACGATATCCACTCAAAAGAGTGTCGTATTACTTAAAAAATGCAACTAAAAAGTAACTCTGGTTACTTTCAATAAAGTATATGATTAAGTGGTCGTTAAAGAGGCCATACAGTTCTACTTCCATGTGAATTGACTGGATTTTATTCAGCACTAAGCACACAGCATAAATCTTTCTCGATCACACCATACTATACATTAAAAATAACTGGACACGTTAGGGAGATACACAAAAGAATGAATATAATAAAATGGAGTAACATGTATGATTGGGTCTCCCTAGAAATGAGTACCTGAACAAAAACCCCGCTTTGAGAAAAGCAATATTGGAAAGGAAAGAAAAGTAGAAAAAAATGTGGTGAATGCAAAGTAGTGTTTGGTTTTCCTTTTTCTTAGTCCTACATCTGTTAGCGTGTGGTATCTGACTTTACGGGTTGTCCTCCTAACCACATGGTAGGGCGTAGAAGATTGGCCGGATTCTCTCTACTGTGTTTGCCAGGCTTTATGGCCCTTAAAAAAATTCAGAAATTGTATAATTTCCTTTCCCATTTGGGAGGAAAAACTCACAGGTTCAGGACTACTTGTTTATGTAGCTTTCCCTTCTACACATGCTAGTAGTAGTCTACGTTCATAGACTTGTGATTCGTTTGGACTATAGGGAGAAAACACGGATGGTAATGTTTTGTTTTATTTGTTAAAGAAAAACGTTGAAAAATTCAGAAAAAGAAGTTAACTAATGTTGCTTACTTGGTTAATGATCACATTATGCAATGCAATTGCTCTAATACCAAGATTATGTTCGAATAATATCTTAGTTTTTATTTTTTTATTAACTTAAAAATTTATTTGATTGTTTGATAAATAAATAAATATTTTTAATAATTTTTAATATTTTTTAAAATGTTATTTGAAATAATGTTTCTTAAAACGTTATTTTTTAATTTTCTTTTATATTTTTTTCTCTTTATCTTTAATATATTTATCAAATTTTTAATTATTTTTTAAAATAAATCATGAATTTATTGTTTTTATGTTATTTTTTTCTTTTTATCGAACACTTATAATTTAATAAGTTAATTTTTCAACTTTTAGCTACTAGCTTCTAACTAGTTTTTCAGTTATTTTTCCCGAATAACCCAATGTGACCATGACCTTCATCCTTAATTCCAAGTTAATTTTAATAAGAAAGGGGGAGAAAGGTTTGTGTCATTGATTTTCAGGAAAATGGGTATAAAAAAAGAAGGATAAGAAGAATTTGATGAATGCATTAACTCAGCAAGAGAATGAAGGCAACAAAGCTTTTACTCAAGGGGAGCAAACCTATTGATCATTTCCTAGACATGGCTTTGCAACATTGCCAAACCACTGCAAATTGTCGATTGTCAAATTGTTTTGTCATCATGAAGAAAAAGGGGGGAAATGTAATTATAAACAACAAAAAGATGCAAATGTAAATTATGACTTTCTACAAAGCTCATACCTTTTACTATGAAGTTTTGATGTTGATAAAGCCAATCATTTGACAAAAGAAGTTGTTAATACTAACAAAGCTAATGAATGAAGCACTTTGTGAAGATAAGAAACAAACCCAAAAAACATATAAGCTTATTGAACACCTTGCAAGAATTGAATACCAAGAGTCAAGACTTTTGTAACACCCCGGACGTGCTATCATTAATAATATCATAAGCGCGCTGTTAGCGTTAACTAAACGCGGTGCGGAAGCGATAGAATCATTTTTCTTGATTACATTATGCATGGAAATAAAACATAATACAAAGCATCATAAACAAGCCCCTGTTGATCCCGATAAACATAATCATACCTAACATAGGCAGATGACACATAAAGCTAAACAGAGATAATCAGGAGGAATAAACATCGTTTTATACATAGAGGTCTGTACATATACATATACAACTCAAAGTCTAAGCCACAACTGTGGTTATACAACATCACTATGTATAGAACAACGGGTGAACACTCACACCCTTTCCCTATACAGGGTACAAGACAGAGATCAAACAGAAGACTCTTCTAGTCTTCATCTGCAGCCCATGACCGCTCCAGCACTCTCAGCTAGGGCCTCCTGCCCTGAGGTCGCTCCTCTCCTCTAGAAGCACCTGAAAACCACAAACCCCACACAGGGTGAGACAAACGTCTCA
>PYAF01000203.1:171617-193979 GCA_007407185.1 Glycine tomentella | reverse complement strand
CTAGTTCCAGCTCACAAACCTCATCTATACTATCTCATGAGCAACTTTGTCAACTGCTCTAAGGTTCATACTAGTCAAATAGTCAACCTTTTACCTCTGCTCATACATACTCAGAGCCAAAATCAAACTTCATCAATAATGATGATTCAAGGCTCTAACTTCATCAGAGTAACCCTCTGAACACAAAACTCTACAGAGTTCAAGCCTAATAACGGCTCTAACACCTCCAAAAATACCTCTCAAGATACTCAAAATACACCCAAAGACCCAAACACAGAACCAATGGCTAAGGCTCGAGTTTCTTACCTCTGTGCAGCTAAGACACACCAGGGAATCACTTTCCCTAAGGTAGATTGCTCAGACAAAACCTCCTTCGCCTCTGGTTCTTCGATTCCAAGGGCTCCCTTAGGAATCTCGATCTCGCCGTTTACCGTCTCTTGTCGAGAATAAAGCTGGGTCACTAGCTTATCTCGAGGCTCTGAACACTTTCTCAGTTGGGTCAGAGGTGTTTAGATGAGAGATGGAGAAGATATGAAGCTTCTCTGGGCAACAATGGTTGTTCTCTCTCTCTTCCTCTCTTTTCCTTCTTTTTCTCTCTCTCTCTTCCTTTCTTTCTCTCAGCCCAAATGGGCTATTTATAAAGCTGGAACGCAGGTCCCGCGCGGTTCGCGCCACGTCCCGCGCCAGAAGTCAGGGTCTTACATACTTTGGTAAATATATGTAATCACTTTAGAGTTCAATAAAGTCCAACTTAAATGATCCATCGATCTAGCAGTAAAATGCTAAAAAATGTTTTCTTAAAAAAATCACTAAGTGAATATATACCTGGAGGGTATTCGGCATACCGGATAATTGAATACCCAAACAATTGTTTTGCTTCAATGATAAGTTATTGATTGGGCTTTTTTAGTTAAATATTTTTTTATTCTTCTTAACTTATTTGACTTCTCTTGGAGTTTTATTTTCTCATTCTAATTCAGTTTTTGTCTTTGGCAAACAAGTGAGCTTAATTGCTAATTGTTGCTTATTTTCGGATTTTTTTGCTCGCTTGACCTATCTTCCTTGTACAGGATCTACAGAGCTCTACAGAACTCCGAATGTAGCATATGAGTAGTCTTTGGAAAGATAGTGAAAAGATCTACAAGTTTGTCAGAGATAAGTCGAGGCCAATCCTGTCATTTGGAGGGTCATTTTAGGCTTTGAAGTCAGAATCACTACACTTGAATTTTGGGCTGCGAGTTGGATTTTTATTGGTGTAAATAGCATAATTAATTAGAATAGATGGGCTTATTCATGGTCCATTCTTTCCTTCTGACTTTGTCACTATATGCTAGTGAAATTAGTGAGTGAATATTACATTACATTTTAGCAAAAATAGAATTTACAGTTTACTTTTTAAGTTTTTAGAATCAAAACTCTTTCTTTTATTTTCTCTCAACTGTTCTTCATTTTTGTTTTCTGTTCTTCCATTTTTGTGCACCAATTTCGTGGGGCTTTCGTTGATGATGATCATGGGAGGCTAAACAATCAATCAATCCAAGAATCCAGCCCAAGCAAAGGGGAATTTGAGTTCTGGTATAGTATTTCGAATTCTGTGTGAATGTTCACTTTCTTCTTCAATCTTCTATTCAGTTTTCATGATTATGAATGTGTTTAGGATTGAAAGCGGATTAGGTTATGGATTCATTTCCTAATTTCGAATTTTAATCACATATTAGTTGGATGATATTTCAATTAGGTTTGTGATTTCAATTAATTTAGGAGTTAATTCGATTGAACTGCTTTTAATGAAATTGAATGAACTTTCATAACAAAATCATTATCTGAGAACTATGATAATTACCATTGCTTGGTTTGGTGAATTGGATTGATGCTCTTTAATCTGTTTTACATTATTTCTTATCAATTCGCATTAGTTTATACGTTTTCTGTAATTTTTACTTATTGCAAGCATACTGTTTGAAATAAATCCCCTATTGTTTATTAGTGAATTGAAGTTGGAACCATATTGATAGTGTCTCTGAGTTGACCTACGTTAATCCTGTGCTACAAAATTAGCGCAGTTTAATTGTTTTAAAGAGATACGACATCGCTAATCAAAACTGGCGCCGTTGCCGGGGACACTGTTCATTGTGTGCTAGTTTAATTCACTCATAATTAGATATATATATATATATATATACACACACATTCATTCACTGCACATTGCCATTTTGGTGCACAATTGCACTTTGTTACATATTTGCATTATTGTTATTGTTCGTTATGAAGTGTGGATGATGTAGTGGATATAGTGCTATAAAAAACAGAGTGAATAGTAAAAAATAAAGTAGTAGTAGGGAGAGAATTAGTATAGTGTAGTTGTTGTAGGTGCACCAATTTGCTGTCCAGAATTTTCGGTCCTGTAGAGTTTGATTCTGAAACTTGGTGTCTGAAGTTTATCCCTCATTCTAAGCAAAAGTAACCCCTTTTGGGATTAGGTCTGGGTTAAAATTGGCAAATTCGGCCTCTAAGTAGGAGTTTTAGCAGTTTTGACACAAGGGCATTCTAGTCATTTCACAACAATTGTCTCTGATTGAGCTGAAAATTTACCAGAATGTGGAAAAAATTAATACATCAAGGTGACCTTGTGAAGGATGACCACGGTCAGGGAGGTCCAAATTGCCAAATTCATTGATCTAGACCACTTTTGAATTTATTTTGTGTTTTCATCATTTTTAAAATTCATAAAAAATAACAAAAATCAAGCATGATTTATAGATATTTACTGTGGTGTTTTTGATTTTTTTAAAAATTGTTTGAGGCAATTTTCCATTTTCTATTTCATTTCAACAGATATTGTGAATAGTGTCTTGGTAGTGTAGTTGTCTGTTATTCCTGTCTTTGATGAGCTAATCTGTGCATGACTAGGTCCCAACCAAGTGATTTGCATTCATTTGATCCTGAAATAGATAGGACATTTCACAGATTGAGCAGACATAGTAGTAGTCTAGATGACTTTGATAGTGTAGTTCTAGATAGTAGTGTAGTGTTTTCTGAGTCTTCTGTTTCTGAGTCTAGTTCTCATTCTGCACATCTTGATTTTGAAAATTTTGCTGATACAATGGCTGATAACAACTTAACTCTTAAGGAATTGGCTACACCTGATGTTGCTTATCAACCTTGGTGCATTTAATATCCTGAGACTGAGGTTAGTTATGAGCTCAAATCTGGTGTGATCCATTTGCTTCCAAAGTTTCATGGACTTGCTGGTGAAGATCCACATAAACACCTTAAGGAGTTTCATGTGGTGTGTTCAACAATGCGACCACATGACATTCATGAGGATTATGTCAAGATGAAGACATTTTCTTTCTCTCTGGATGGTGTTGTTAAGGACTGGTTATACCTTCAACTAGATCCTATCAACACTTGGACAAACATGAAGAGAAGATTCTTGGAGAAATTCTTTCCTGCCTCTAGAACAGCTTCCATCCGGAAAGAAATTTGTGGCATAAGGCATCTGCCTGGAGAGACTTTGTATGAGTCCTGGGAGAGATTCAACAAGTTGTGTGCTACCTGTCCTCACCATCAAATCAGTGAGCAATTATTGATCTAGTACTTTTATGAAGGCTTGATGTTGATGGACAGGAGTATGATAAATGCAACCAGTGGAGACGCTTTGATGGACAAGACTTCTTATCCTGCACGACAGATGATTTCGAACATGGCATCCAATTATCAATAATTTGGTACTAGAGGTGCTGCAACAAGCAAGGCTGCTGCAAATGAAGTTTTTGTTTCCATGGTTGCTGATAACCAGAGGTTGGAGAATAAATTAACAGAGTTGACATTCCTTGTGAGACAACTTGCTATTGGTCAACAACAGAATGTGATGGCAGCCAATCAGCTAAGGCTGTGTGGTATCTGTTGTGCACCTGATCATCCAACAGATTCATGTCCCACTTTCCAAGAAACAGAACAAGCTGCTGAAGTTTCTGCCATACAACCTGGACAGCCATTCAAACCTTAACAACACTATAATCCTTACTCTAACACTTATAATCCTGGTTAGAGAGATCATCCGAATTTGAGGTATGGTCCTGCTCCACATAACCAACAGCAGCCATTCAGACCTCAACAGCAGTAGCCATATCAGCCTTCCTCCAGCAAATGCCAACCTCCCCCATTCATACAACAACCACAATTCTAGCAACCTACACCTACACTTGCACAACCTGTGCAGACTAGTTCTGGACCTTTCTTGGAGGATTTGATGAAGCAAATGACAACCAGCAACATCTAGTTTCAACAAAATGCCAGTGCCACCATCCAAGACCTGCAGACTCAGATTGGATAGTTAGCTAAAATTGTCAACCAGATGCAGCAACAAGGTTCTGGTAACATTCCAGCACAACCAGTTATTAATCCGAAGAATGTGAGTGTTATTACCTTGAGGAGTGGCATGAAGCTTCCAGATGCTGGTGTTGGTAAAAAAATTGATGATTGTGTCAAAACAGATTCTGCACCAAAACAGATTCCTTTACCTTTCCCTTCTAGAGCCATTTCTGCAAAGAAAGTTGTGGAGCTTGATTCTAATCTCCTTGAGACTTTCAGGAGGGTGGAAGTCAACATTCCCCTCTTGGATGCTATCAAACGGATTCCAAAATATGCAAAATTCTTGAAGGATTTGTGCACCCACAAGAGTAAGCTGAAGGGAAATGAGCAAGTGAAGATGGACAAAAATGTTTCCGCACTGATACAGGGCAAAACTGTTGATGCCATTCCACTATCCACCTTGCCACATAAGTGCAAGGATCCTGGCACTTTCACTGTCCCTGGCACCATTGGAGATTGTACTTTTGCAGATGCCATGTGTGACCTTGGAGCTTCCATTAATGTTATGCCCACATCGGTTTACAGATCATTACATCTTGGTGATTTGAAACCCACTGGTGTTGTCATTCACCTAGCCAACAAGAGTGATGCGCTTCCACTTGGACTTATTGAAGATGTGCTGGTGCGAGTTAATAATTTGATCTTTCCAACAGATTTTTACATTTTGGATATGGAGAATGAGTCTTCCAACCATGGTTCCACATTGATATTAGGGATACCATTCTTGATGACAGCCAGGACCAAAATTGATGTGTATGCCGAAACTCTTTCCATGGAGTTTGGTGATGACGTTGTCTAGTTTAACCTTTTTGATGCCTTGAGACATCCTGTAAAGGACCATTCTATTTTTCTTGTTGATATCATTGATGTTGGAGTAGATATTTATGATTTACTTTCTGATGATTTTTCTGATTTTGATTTTGATCTTGGTTGTACCTGTGATGATTCTGCTATTGTCTGTAGTATTTTTGCGGAGATTTCCTCCGCACTTGATTCTGATTGTGTTGCAGGTGTCGTTGCTGATTCCTCATATTTTCCTTCCTTCAGCCACCAACCTTTCCTTGCCTTCCACCATTCAACCACCTTCCTTGGAGCTGAAGTCACTACCTGAGCACCTCAAATATGCATATTTAGATGATGCTCAGAGGCTTCCAGTCATCATATCTAGCAGCCTGTCACTTGAGCATGAAGAGAAGTTGCTGCATGTTTTGAGAGGCCATAAAAGGCTATTGGATGGACACTTGCTGACCTCCCTGGAATCAATCCTTCTATTTGCATGCATCGGATACTCTTGAAGGATGATTCTAAGCCGGTGAGGCAGCCACGAAGGAGGCTGAATCCCACTATTCTTGATGTGGTGAACAAGGAAGTGATGAAGTTACTAGCTGCAGAGATCATCTATCCCATCTCAGATAGTACTTGGGTTTCACCTGTCCAAGTGGTCCCTAAGAAGTCGGGTATTACGGTTGTGAAGAACCAAGATAATGAATTGATCCCAACTAGAGTGGCTACTAGTTGGCGAGTTTGCATTGGCTACATGAGACTCAACCAGGCCACTCACAAGGACCATTTCCCTCTTCCCTTCATTAATCAAGTTCTAGAGAGGTTGGCAGGTAAATCACATTATTGCTTTCTTGATGATTTTTTCGGTTACATGCAAATTCATATTGCACTAGAGGATCAACACAAGACCACATTCACCTGTCCATTTGGCACATTTGCCTACACCCGGATGCCTTTTGGCCTATGCAACGCACTTGGCACCTTCCAAAGGTGCATGGTGAATATCTTTTCTGATTTATTAGAGAGTTGCATGGAGGTGTTTATAGATGATTTCATTATATGGTTCTTCTTTTGATGCATGTTTGGATAGTCTCTCTAGAGTACTTGACCGATGTATTAGGACTAACTTTGCTCTTAAATTTGAGAAATGCCATTTTATGGTGCATGAGGGTATAATCTTAGGGCATTTGGTCTCTAGTAGAGGTCTTGAGGTCGATAAGGCCATGATTGATGTGATTACTTCTTTACCTTACCCCTCTTCTGTGTGGGAAGTGCGTTCTTTTCTTGGACATGCGGGTTTTTGTAGGAGATTCATTCAGGATTTCAGTAAGATTGCATTGCCATTATCCAAACTTCTTCAAAAGGACGTAGACTTTATGTTTGACCAGCCTTGCAAAGAGGCATTTGAGGGATTGAGGAAGAAGCTTACTACCTCTCCCATCATGTAGCCACCAGATTGGGAGCTTCCCTTTGAGCTCATGTGTGATGCCTCTAATTATGCACTTGGGGCTATGTTGTCACAGAGAGTTGATAAACTCTCCCATGTCATTGCTTATGCTTCACGCACTTTGGATGCAGCCTATGTTAACTACACTACCATTGAGAAGGAGCTTTTGGCTATTGTTTTTGCTTTAGATAAATTCAGATCTTATTTGATTTGCTCCCATATCACTGTCTTTACTGACCATGCAGCTTAAATACCTGTTGAAGAAGCCTGATGTTAAACCTAGATTGATCAGGTGGATGCTTCTTCTTCAGGAGTTTGACATTGAGATTAAGGACATAAGCGGTGCCGAAAACTTGGTTGCTGATCATTTGAGTAGGATTGAGGGACATCTTGAGTCCTTTCCTATTCGTGATAATTTTCTTGATGAACATTTGATGCATTTGCATTCATCGCATGTCACACCTTGGTTTGTTGATATTGTGAATTTCATTGTTGCATCTGTTGTTCCCCCTCATGCATCTAGGTCCCAAATACATAAACTTAAGAGTGACGCTAAATATTATGTGTGGATGATCCTTATTGTGGAGGTTTGGTAGTGACCAAGTGATCCGAAGGTGTGTGCCCGATCATGAGATTCAGTCTATTCTTCAGTTTTTTCATGGCACACCTACCGAAGGTCATTTTGGTCCTTAGCGGACCGCTGGGAGGGTATTAGACTGTGGGTTCTTTTAGCCCACCTTGTTTAGAGATGCTTATCACTTTACCACCACTTGTGAGCAGTGTCAGAGAGCAGGAGGAACCATTACACATAGACATGCGATTCCTCAGCAGCCTATTATTTTTTGTGAGATTTTTAATGTGTGGGGTATTGATTTTATGGGTCCATTTCCCGTTTCTCATGGTTTTTCATATATTTTTCTTGTTGTTGATTATGTTTCTTGATGGGTTGAACCTACCAAAACTAATGATTCTAAAGTTGTTGTGAATTTTGTGAGATCCCAACATTTTTTGCAGGTTTGGTGTGCCTAAAGCCATTATTAGTGACCAGGGGAGCCATTTCTGTAACCGGTCATTGGCATCCTTGCTTTAGAAGTATGGGGTTATGCATAGAGTTGCTATAGCTTATCATCCCCAAACTAATGGACAAGCAGAGGTTTTTAACAGACAGATCAAGCAAGTGTCACAGAAGGTGGTGTAACCCAACAGAAAGGATTAGAGCAAGCTACTTAAGGATACTTTATGGGCTCACAGGACCGCTTACCGAACACCTTTGGGGATGTCTCCCTATAGGGTGGTTTTCGGTAAGTCATGTCACCTTTTGGTGGAGATTGAGCACCGTGCTTATTGGGCGGTGAAGAGTTGTAACATGGTATTTGATGAAGCAGGTATGGAAAGGAAGCTTCAATTGCAAGAACTTGAAGAGATCCGCTTAGAAGCCTATGAGAAATCCAAGATTTACAAGTAGAAAGTGAAGAGATTTCATGAGGATTCTTAGGAAGAAGTTCCATAGTGGCCAAAAAGTGCTCTTGTTTAACTCTCGCCTTAAGCTTATTTCCAGTAAACTTCGATCTAGATGGGATAGACCTTTTGTTATTTCTAATGTTTTTTCCCATGGTGCAGTTGAGATTAAAAATGAAGTTACCGACAAAGTCTTCAAGGTCAATGGTCACCAACTCAAAGTATTTCATCAGGGCCCTCAAGTGGAGGAGGAGCTTGTGGCGGACATCTCTTTGGTCTTGCCAATTTTGTGTGATGATGCGTCTTGAATGACATTTGGGGAGTTTCCTTTTTCCTTCTTTTATTTGTTGTCTTTTTGTTTGCATTTCTTTGCATGCTTACATTGAGGACAATGTGCATTTCAAGTGTGGGGTGAAGGATTACAAAATCTGTTTTTTGTTTATGTTTTTGTTTCTATTTTACTTTTCTGTCTGTTTATTTGTTTCTATCTGTTTTCTATTTTATTTGTCTTTGTTTTGTTTTCTGTTTATTTGTGTCTATTTTCTATTTGTCTGTTTGTGTTCTGTTTGTTTGTTTTAGTTTTGTAGTCTATTTCTGTTATCTGTTTTTGTTTCTGTTTTTTGTCTGTTTCTGTTGTTGTTTCTGTTATTGTGTTGCAATAATTGTTTTCTTTTGTTGTTATTCTGTTTTTACATTCAGAAAATAAAAAATATAGAATTTAGACACTTTTTCATGTTTTTCATAGGATTTCTAACTTGTATAAATTGTGAGAAATGTAAAAATTTTGGTTGGATTAAGAGGTTTCATGCTTGATGTGAATCATGGTTGTAATTGTTGAAGTGATAAGTAGGCTTGAGAAATAGAATTTAAGATGGATCATGTGTGATAGAATTATGTCTTGTTAGTTTTTGGGCCTTTATGGATATGTTTTTTTTATGTGTGATTTCACCCTTGTGCTAGATTACTCTATGTTTTGCCTTACCTCTTTTGACATTCCTTGTTGCACATGCTTTGATTGAGATGATTTAGACCTTCTTTCTTTTAGCCACTAGCCAAATAAACCTATCCTTGTATTGATATTTATTGTCACCCTTTTTGAGCCTTTAGCATTTTCTTTCTTGTATAGCTCATTGCAAACTAAAAAAAAAATGAAAAACCATGTTGTCTTAGCCTTAGGGAGAAAAGGGGCTTTGGAATTGTTTTGGGAGTGGATTTCAAGCAAGTGTGGGGTACTTTTATTTTGTTTTGATTTGGAAGAAAAAAAAGAGAAAAAAAAGAGAAAAGAAAGAGTTTAAATAGCAAAAGTTCAAAGAAAAAGAAAAATTGTATATAACCAAAGAAAAAGAAGTTCAAGCAAGGAAAAAGAAAAAAAAAATGCAATAAAAGTTGTTGTGGTTCATTTTCATCCTTGTAAATTCTTTTTAGTTTTGTTTCTTTGTTTCTACCTCTCTTTTAATTTGTTGGCTTGCTCCCTGTTGCCCCTTTTTTCTCTTAGTTTTAGCCTAAATATATTTTTCTTATCCACCCTTTACCTAAGTCATTCATTACAAACTAATAAAGTCCTTTTGATCTTTTGATGCATGTGTATTTCAAGTTGAATTAATTAGAGTCTTGTCAATATTTGGATGTGCTAGTTACATGTGGTGTTTGAGTGTAAACACAAAGTCATACACATTATGTGAGGTTGAATGTTGTCCTTTGAGAGATTTTTGTCATTTTGGTGCATTCTTATTTTTAACTTGACTATTTTTTCACTTTGTACTTTGTGATCATGTTTTCATGAATTATTTGTTACCTTAATATCATTCTTCCATCTTTCATCTTTCTCACTTTTGTGCATTGTTGTGAGCCATTGAAAAATGTGTGTGCCTTGTTCATACCTTTCTTTTAATTTTTGATTTACTTTCGTTTGAATTTTTCTTAGTCTTTCTTTTAGTTTTGCCCAAGACTGCAAAAGTTTAAGTGTGAGGTATTTTGATTGGGCGTTTTTAGTTAAATATTTTTCTATTTTTCTTAGCTTATTTGACTTCTCTTGGAATTTTATTTTCTCATTCTAATTCAGTTTTTGTCTTAGGCAAGCACGTGGGCTTAATTGCTCATTGTTGCTTATTTTCGGATTTTTTTGCTCACTTGACCTATCTTCCTTGTACAGGACCTACAGAACTCTACAGAACTCCGAATGCAACATATAAGTAGTCCTTGGAAAGATAACAAAAAGATCTACAAGTTTGTCAGAGATAATCTGAGGTCAATTCTGTCATTTTGAGGGTCATTTTAGGCTTTGAAGTCATAATCACTGCACTTGAATTTTGGGCTGCGAGTTGGATTTTTATTGGTGTAAATAGCGTAATTAATTAGAATAGATGAGCCTATTCATGGTTCATTCTTTCCTTCACTATATGTCAGTGAAATTAGTGAGTGAATATTACACTACATTTTAGCAAAAACAGAATTTACATTTTACTTTTTAAGTTTTCAGAATTAAAACCCTTTCTCTTATTTTCTCTCAACTGTTCTTCATTGTTCTTCACTGTTCTTCATTTTTGTTTTCTGTTCTTCCCTTTCTATGCACCAATTTTGTGGGGCTTTCATTGATGATGATCATGTGAAGCTAAACAATCAATCAATCCAAGAATCCAGTCCAAGCAAAGGGGAATTTGAGTTCTGGTTTAGTATTTCGAATTCTGTGTGAATGCTCACTTTCTTCTTCAATCCTCTTTTCAATTTTCATGATTATGAATGTGTTTAGGATTGAAAGTAGATTAGGTTATGGATTCATTTCCTAATTTCGAATTTTAATTATAGATTAGTTGGATAATATTTCAATTAGGTTTGTGATTTCAATTAATTTAGGAGTTAATTCGATTGAACTGCTTCTAATGAAATTGAATGAACATTCATAACAAAATCATTATCTGAGAACTATGATAATTACCATTGCTTGGTTTGGTGAATTGGATTGGTGCTCTTTAATCTGTTTTACATTACCTCTTATCAATTCACATTAGTTTATATGTTTTCTGTAATTTTTACTTATCGCAAGCATATTGTTTTACATAAATCCCCTATTGTTTATTAGTGAATTGAAGTTGGAACCATATTGATAGTGTCTCTGAGTCGACTTAGGTTAATCCTGTGCTACAGAATTATCGTATATTAATTATTTTGAAGCTATACGACATCGCTAATCAGTTATTATGAAGGTTTTTTTTTTTTTTTTGTCATCTAGGTGGCCCAATAGTTGGATACTTACATACTAGGTTCCTATAAACCAAATTCGGATCATGAGGAGAATGGGTCTAGACTATTCAACTAGCTGAATGGTTGGATACCTTAGGATCCTAATATTTCTTGTGAACAATCTACATGCGAGGTTTTCAACGTCGATTCTAAATTCCGTACGACAACGGTTGTAAAATCGTCATTGTTGCATGTATCATTGAAAATCATAACCTTCGATGACAGTTCAAAAAACCGCCTTCGTTGATTTTTTTTTGAACACCTACAAAGGCGATTTTTAAGGCAAAACCGTCTTTGTATGTGGCA
Organism: Glycine tomentella; assembly: GCA_007407185.1. Taxonomy (NCBI): domain Eukaryota; kingdom Viridiplantae; phylum Streptophyta; class Magnoliopsida; order Fabales; family Fabaceae; genus Glycine; species Glycine tomentella. The sequence continues at coordinate 182,368 of PYAF01000203.1, read as the reverse complement.
TACAAAGACGGTTTTGCCTTAAAAATCGTCTTTGTAGATAATTTTTTTAGATATAGATACAAAGACGATTTTGCCTTAAAAATTGTCTTTGTATATAATTTTTTTATATGGATACAAAGATAGTTTTTAAGCATATCCGTCTTTGTATGTTCACATACAAAGTCAATTTTGCCTTAAAAACCGTCTTTGTATATAATTTTTTTGATATGGATACAAAGACAGTTTTGTCTCCAAAACGTCTTTCTTGATCCTTTTGTAATAAAAAATACATACGAAGATGAAAATGATCAACAAAGACGGTTTTGAGTCAAAACCGTTTTTGTATGTACACATTATAAAGATGATTTTGTCTCAAAACCATCTTTGTTAATCCTTTTTTTAAAAAAAAAAATACACATGAAGACGGTTTTTAAGTCAAAACCGTCTTTGTATGTACACATACAAAGACGATTTTGACTCAAAATCGTCTTCATATGTATTTTTTTTTCGTTTATAATTTTTTTAAATGCTTTCTATATATAATAATAATAATAATAATAATAATAATAATAATAATAATAATAATAATAATAATACCAAATGAAGCAATTGACTAATTATATAACAAAACAATACATTGAACAATTTTATTCTATAATGCTATAACTAAACAAATTGTTATTCTATACACTAAAATTTGGAATTCCACAAATTACTAGCTAGCTATGCAGTCAATAAACCCCTTGTGCCACAAACTTCATCATCTTCGTCCAACTGAAAGAATTAAACAATTGATGAAGTTTCATTACAAAATACATAAAATTAAAAATGGGAGCATAAGTGATATTGATACCAAATACGACAGCACCATTGCCATGTTGCCATTAACCTTTCTTCTCTATTTTGAGGACTCTGCAAATGTTGAAGAAAAAAGTAACCAAAAGCAAAACATTAAATGAAAAGAAAAATGATACTTTATTCAAGTACTACAATTGACAATAGACACAATCACTTGATCACATTATAAACAAGCACAACATCTAAACATGTACTTGGCAAATTTGGATATAATTTAAAATCCATGGTGGTAATAAAAAAATAGATATAAAATAAACCTCCAAAAGGACAAGACAAAAAGGTTGTTGTTGGTGTAAGTCTGCACATCAAGTATTTGAACAGGTTCACCAAGTTTGGACCTAGAAACTGTCTAGAAAGCTAGATGATTAACCAAAACTTACCTTGGTAAGGAGGCGTGCTGCCTCAACGACGGAGTGCTTCATTCACCTTTGCCATAATGCTCCTCAATATGTGCAAAATGTCGCTTGAACCGGTCAACCCCACTGCAAAAAGATAACACAAACTTACTGATAAAAATTCCAAGAAAGCAATGGTTTTAAAGATCCCACATTACACAGTTCTTTGATGAAATGCAGAAAAAACACAATCAACCATCAGTTGCTTCGCAAGAGTCAAAACTTGTACAAGAATCATCAACAAAAGCTAAACATGTATGCCAAATGTTTTGCTAATGAAAGCTCTAGCTCTCTATAAGAAATTGTGTAGAAAAAATCTAACAAAACTTTGGTGCAACAACAATGTCCTAACACAAATGGTTATAAAATCAGGTATTATGAAAAGCATATCATAAAAGCTGGCTCAATATTTTGTCTCATTCCTAAAGAGCAAGCCAAAGGGGATGGATAGACATATCTTCCAAGCACATCTGTTTTCGGATACATATGAGCCATTATTTTTTCTAATGCATACACTGTTCAGGCTCAGGCAGAGACGTGCCATTCTTTAGACCATCACAATACAATCCACGAATCATGAAACACATACTAATAATCATTGGGATAAGGTAGAAGTTCCACCAAGAGCCAAATTTTTTATAGTCGAGTGGAATTGATTTTGATAGAATTGATTAATGTAATTGAGATGTGTACCCTAATTAATTTCAACCATTTATTTTACATTGAAACATGTGCACAATATAAGAAATTGATTGTAAGTGTCAAACAAACAAGCCATAAGACGTGCACAAAGAGTAACTTCAAAAAAATCCTTAAAACCCATAATCAAATAAACACCTGAATTGTGGTAATAAATAAATACATAGAACTTCATCATGAAGACAAGGAAAAGACTTTGGAGTCCTACAAGAATTTGGAAGTTCATGTTGGAAACCAAAGTTCTATCTATTAACGAGATAATAGATATAATTTTCTAAAACATTTTTTTTGTAGAGAGGCTAATCACATTCAGCAACCACCTGTGGGTTGTCCCAGGCTCTCTTCTATAGCAGCCCTTAAATTTGATTTCATTTAATTTGTCATTAGAAGCTTTGCTATGTTGAAACATTTTATTCAATACTTTGAATATGAACATTAATTCTCTAAATTGTAGGGTCAAGAGTTGATGACTAACTGCTCAATAAAACATATATGGCCAGAAAAGGGAGGAATGATGAAGTTACCAGAACTTATTTCCACAGTTCAAGAGTGATATGCAAGCAGTTTCATTCCCGTTGACCTATAAAACAAGATGGCCATGAGTTTGATTATGCATGCAACATTGTTTTCTTGCACTTTCTGTGCATAATCCTTTTGAAGAATCCAAAACATATAAAAGGTAAATGTATGGAGGTTTTAATTATTTTTTCCTCAAAGCAAAACTATTGATCTTAATGGTTGATTATTATGAACCGACTCTCCCAAAATCTTAAGCTGCTAGATGAAAACTCACAAATGGTTTTATATCTAACACACCTTCACACGAGCCATTACTTGCAGCATGGATATGCACTAGCCCACCTATGTGATGCTGAAATTTAATTTTTTCCGATACCTTATGATCAAATTACATTGTCCTCTCTTCCCCTCTATTTTAAAACTTACACTCCCCTCACTTCAGATAAAAATATACTACACTTCATTTTGATGTGAACAAACCTCTGTGTTAGTGAATCACTACAAATGAGCTTTTCAATGGCATTTTTCCTTTCTAAATTTCAATCTCATTGACAACTGATTTTTATAACTATATTATCAATTTTAGGAATTTAGAAGATGAAATGAAATTTTAAACACCCCTACTTTTAGTTTTGGAACTTCATCCAGAATCTCAATTTCATCAAAGTCCCAAAGTCAATAATAAGGATTCAAAAGTAGTTGAAGATGTTGAGAGTCACAGAAAAAAAATCAGCCATAAGAAGCTCGTTCACATAAAAATAGATTAAAGTGTGCCATATATTAATTTATCAATGTGTAATTTTTCAAAATAAAGGGAAGGTAGTGTTATATATACATCTCCTAGACCTAGAGGCGGGGCATAATTAACCTTTTTTAAAAAAAAAATATTCAAAATTAGAACAATGAGGACAACAAGGATCAAACTTCTAACTAGTTGGTTATTGATGATTTGACACTATTACTATATATGAATGAATTTTCCCTATAGTTCAAGCTGTTAGGTGAAAGTTCATATAAAGTCTTATATCTAACATGAATTATTTAGTGTAATTAGATATATCACACTATATGTCAGGAGTTGTTCTTGAAACCGGTTCAAGGCATGTAAGGTAGTTATTTTAGATCATTGTTAAACGGGAACATTGGTGACTCTTGCGAGAGAATCAGACAAAGGAGGAAACAAAATAACAACAAAAGCCTTATCCCACTAGGTGATAAGGAGGAAAGAAAATAAACTGGAAAATTTTGTTAAGCGTTTCCAAATGAGAGTTCAGTTTACTATATCTCCTGCATGATCAACTGTTTTAGAAAATATTTAACTGAATAGATATTGATTAAACGGTATTTTAGAATTAGAAAGAATGTTGTGTTTTAATTCCTTGATCGAATATGAATTACAAGGCAAAAATAAATAATGAAAACTATACACTAATATAGGAAACTAAAACGGAAAGGAATGAAGTCATTCTCTAATCTAAACAATTTAAAAACAAAAAGGATTTTATATACAAATAATCCGTTTAAGGTAAATAAAAAAGATTACATCTGGTCCAAATCCAACTCATAGGACCTAGGAAAACAGAATCTGCCAAATGCCAATTACAGTATATTCTAATTTTCTAAAATAGTATCCAATAGACATATATTGAACTCAAAATATTAAACATTTTGTAAAGTGACATATCAAGCTTAAGACAACAGACAAAATCATGTAAAAAAAATAATTTTGGCAGCATGTAAGAAAATAGCTTCATTTGAAAAATAAGAAAAATTTCAAACCAGAATAATTTTTCCATTTGATGAAGAAATATCGCTTTCTCCATGTTGGTTTCCAGGTTCCATCTAACGATTGAAATTAAAGAGGTATCTCCCAACACTTCCAAAGCTGGCAAGGACCTGCTCAAAGTGAGATAACATCCATCAAAACTTATAAAAAAAGGAGAGTGAGGAATATAGCAAGTGGACCATCACATCTCAAAAAGCTAGTATGATACAACAACACGACAACATTCTCTAGAATAACTACTAGAAATTTTGCTCAGAATAAACCAAAAGAGAAGGATCATACTTGCTGGAGGAAAATTTAAATTGTAGGAGAGTAGCTTTGGGTTTATCAAACCAAGCTCTAGGAGCTTGTTTTAAGTCATAAATGGCTTTTGCAACCAACACACAAGCTGTTTGTTGGAGCACTCATATCCTAGCTTCTGGCCGAAGCCCATGGCAACAAGCCTGGCTTTGTATTTATTGATTGTCCCATTAGGATTTTCCTTAAACCTGAAAACCCACTTGCAGCCAAAGGCTTTCCTTGAATGTGGAAAGTCAACTAAAGTCCAAGTGCCATTTCTGAGTAATGCATCATACTCAGCCTTCATAACAGCAAGCTAAGTTGGACTTGAAAGAGAAGATTTGGTAGTTTTAGGTTCAAGGTGGGTGAGAAGTAATGTTGGATTGTTTATTGGTTTAACAATACCAGATTTAGCACGAGTACACATTGAGTGTACATAGTCAGGTTTAACAAGAGAAGGCTGTAAAGGAGGTTCAGAATGAAGAGGGGGTTCTAAAGTTGCATTGAGTGGTGTGAGTGATTCAGGTTCAGTAGGTGGTATTGATGAGGTAGGTTCAATAGGTTGAAAGGATGGTTTAGGTTCATTTACTTGTAAGAATGGTGAGGTAAGTTGATTTGATGGTGATAGAACTATGTGTAGTAACAGTGGTGGGAGTAGGCAAAGGCTGTGGTGAAGGTGTGAGGAGAGTAAGGGTTGAGGTAATGTTAGGTGGTTCTGAGGTAATTAAAGAGGGGCCAGGAAAAAGAGTTTTGTAAGGAAAACATGACTCATTAAAAGTAACATCTTTGGAGATGTATATCCTACCATCAGCTGCAAGGCATTTATAGCCTTTGTGGGAAGTAGAGTAGGACAAAAAGATGCATTCCTGTGACCTATATTGCAACTTGTGCTTGTTGTAAGGTCTAAGAAGAGGAAGGAAAGAGCAGTCAAATACCTTAAGAAAGGTATAATCATGTAATTTCTAAGACAACCTTTGATATGAAACCTCATTGTTGATGGAAGAAGAGGGAAGTTGGTTGATAAGATAGACACTTAAAGTGAAGGCATGATCCCAATAATGAAGAGGCATGTTAGCTTGAGCCAAGTTCCACTATATGTCGATGCTTCCTTTCCACAACCCCATTTTGGTGATGGGTGTGGGGGCATATTAATCTGTGCAAAATTCCCAGGTCATTGAGAAACTTTGTGAAGGGTCTGAATTCCCCATCCCAATCTGATTGGACAACTTTAATTGGAAGATTAAATTTAGTTTGAATCATAGCTTTGAATTGTTTAAAAACCGCCAAAGTTTCTGATTTAATTTTAAGTATAACTAAGTAAACCTACTATGAGCATCAACAAAAGTAATGCAATACTCATAAAATTTCAACTTCCAGTGTATATATTAAATTTTTTGAATTAAAAATTTTGCAATATATGCTCATATAATGCCACATGGTAAAAACCTACACAAATATTGAAGACCAGTTGATTAAGCATTTTGCAATTCCAAGTCTGGCACGAATGCTAAAGAGACAAGATGGGAGTAACAGTGAAGGAAAAGAAAACATACCTTAAATTCCATTGTGGGTAAGATTAAATTAAATGAATTGCTTGGTGTTAGCTAGAAAAAAAAAGTAAAGAAAATGAAACAGAGAACTCATATGCCTTAAAAAGAGAAGTAGTAGCTCTTCATACGATAGATAAAAATATTTATGCATACCTCCATGCAATATTCAATATCATTTATCATCAAATGATTTAGTATGTCTACAAGACACAGTCAAGGTTGACAAAAATAAAAATATGTGAATGTCGAAGCTAGGTTAGTAAGTAACGAGAAATGGCTCCAAGCAATATTGTCATTAATGATTAGAACTATAAGAAGGATACTTGGATCAAGGACTGTTGCCACATTGTCCAACTTCAACACTAGGATATACTCCTTACCCTGGAAAATAATATGAATAGCTTAGTTAAAACTGCACAACAAATGTGCACATCCCACATAGGCACATGTACAAACATATTTAATTATAGCCTTGTGTTGTTACAGTTGAATAATTCAAGAGGTGTAGGCACAATTGTCCTACACCTCTTGCTTATAGATTTTAAAGGAACAGGACAAAGGCTTTGATAGGACCAGTGCTCAACTGCATAAAAAGTCCATACATGTCATAATAATGAATCAACGGTTCCACCAGTCATTAGTGAACAGAAGACATCAACATCATCAAATGGATGCCTTCACACATCGAATTAGCAGGTTAGTTTAAAATGCTAAAGTATTTATCATGAAAGCCAATTTGCAAATCATGGAGAACACAATTCAATAAATTGAAATATATATTTTGTCAAGTCAATTGTTTTATTTACGGATAATTAAATTTTGACCATTTGACATAGCGAGAGTGTAGTTTCATAGCTGATAGATTATTTGGCATCTCTTAATTTATAGCTATTTAGTATTTACTGTTAATTTTCTTTTAAAAAAATTAAAGTAGAAAACTCTAGGTGTTTTAAAGGAATAAGATATTTAGATGTACTTTTGCATTTCTTTATAAATTAACCCAATGACTCTAAGCTTTGTTTCCACACCTAAATTACTGCTATAAACATCTAGACTATATCAGGGTAACACTAATACCTAACAACAGTGTTTTTTAAATGTCCATAACATGATAACAATACCAATCAATCAGTACATAAACGAGATATCTCTACAAAAATGGAAATAAACATCTAGTCTAGAATAGAATTTAATAGAAAGATATTTGAAGGATGACATACACTTCCTCCTAGTTGTAATGCCCACCCGATGATTTCAACTGTCGATCTTCACCCTACATAATATATATTATGATGTCACTTGTTTTTATCTCTTTTGTACTGCAATTATGTTCTTCCTGTATGACCTCACTGGTGGCCAACCAAGCACTTGATCCCTGAAATATTATCCCCATCAATCTTTACACCACAATCATCTAATATATCTCCCTTTTTCGATACAAAATGTTGCAAATTAATTTACACCTTATCGAAACCGTATATTCTAACATTGAATAATTAAACTTTAAGCAAAATAGATCATAAGCACACCGTAGTTGCAAACATCAGCTTGCAGTGCTTAGAAACTCGTTCAGAAATTAATTAAAAAAATATGTTTGGAATATGAAAGTTATAACTATTAAATTCTTGTGAAAAATCTTGTATGAGACATGGAATCAAACAAACTGTTGAAGCTAGGTCCAAGAAAGAAGAGATGAACAAAAGCATGCAAAGGCCTTTAATTATAAACAAAAAGTGAGAAAATGACTTACTTAGCCGATGGTTTGGCAGGATCCTTAAGGAGGGTCTTCTCCTTTGAGACATTCTTCAGATTCTCATTCAAATCTTCCTTGGACTGAAGATTAAGTTTCAGATCAACAGTCTCAAAGAATCCTCTATTCCCAATGACCCTTAACAATGTAGAAGCTTCAAGGCTTACCTTGTGTAGTTGTTAACACAAAACCTCATGTTCATCATTTTCACCAGAGATTTGAAGAGCAGTGACCTAATCGACGCGTGGGTTGAGTTTGACAGATCGAGCAAAGGGTTAAGCCTGTGGGTCTCGTATTCCAATCTCAAACCAAAAGATCCTGTTTTGACGATGAATTACGACGGGGCCATGACAGGTGTCGATGATAGTGACATGGAGGGTGAGGGAGAGAAGGAGGGAGAGGTCGAAGCCGAGGAACTTGAAGGGGAGAAGATTGGCGGTGACGACGGAGCAGAACAAGGGGGCGTGGTGCCAGGAGGGTGTTAGGCCGTGGGTGTGGTCGGAGTGGAGGTGGGTGAGGGTTTGGAGGAAGTGAGGCTGAGAGAGAAGGTTTTGACTTTGGATGTTGTGTCTCAAAAGCACAGTAAGACGAATTTTAGGAATTTAATAACCTTTAATTCGAAGACGATATTCAGGAACCATCTTTAAAGGCCTCAATACAAAGAGGTTGTCATTTTTTTAACCATTCTAAGACGATTGTGTTATAACCGTCTTCGAAAATAATGATTTATTTACCAAATTGTCACCGCATGTTAATCTAAGACGACTTTCCTACAACCGACTTTGAATGTGCATCGTAGAATGTAGCTTTTGTAGTAGTGAGAATTGCATAAAGGTCACAAGGTGTCGAAGCACTATGACAACACTTCGACTATTCAGCTGGCCGAATAATCACATATCTTATGATCAAATACCTGAGACATTTAACTTATATTAATAATAAACTATTTATAATATAATAAAGGTTATATGTATATTAATCATCCCAACAAATATTAAGGTTAGATTACCTAAAATGATAAGCATGTACAAGGGCCCATGGATCTAAAATCATTAAGGTATGTATAGATAGGGGTGGAATTCTTGAGGTAAAAGCATCATTCACTTTTATTTATTATACTCATTTATGGCTTAGCGTCAAAGTTTGAGTTGAGCATCAAAGTATTTTTGCAGGTACTTACCCTCCAGACAACCTAGAAGCTGAATAGATGAAGAAGGATATTTGGAGGGTAGAAGCAAACAAGGAGAAAATTATCTTGTTACCTTTATGCAGGTACATAATTATTTTTGAAGTAAAAGACTCAAATTTAAAAATCTCATTTATGGGCTAAAATGCATGAAGGACTTAAGTATTCCATTGATAGAATTGAGTATCTGAAAGAGACTTGAGTTTTTTTAGAAAAATTAAGTTTTTGCATTAAAAGTTCGCAAAATCCTGGTCTTTAATTGTCTGAAAGACTCAACACTACTACAAAAACCACATTTTACGACAGGCAATCTAAGTCGGTTGTCGTGAAACCGTCTTAGAATGTGGGGCGGTGGCATTTACGTAATTAAAATGAAAATTTCAAAGACGGTTGATAGAGTGACCGTCTTTGATTGTGGCAAATGACGACAGTTATAGTTTAATCGTCTTAATTTTGTGTTTCCAAAGACGTTTGTGTAATAACCGTCTTTAAAAAATTGGAAAAAAAATGAAAACGGCGCCATTTTGTGTGCTTTGTGTTTGGCTTCATAGGGTCACACGAAATGTTGTCGTGCCCTAAACTCCTCTAGCTAGGTTACCCTCTCGTTCCCTTTCCTGCTCTCTCCACCCAAGGTTCGTGAACCAGCTTTCCCGCCTGAGAAGGTCTCGAATCGACAGAGAAGGTCGCCTGCCTCCGTGTCACCCTTGTCTGGCGACTTTGGTCGGTCTGGAATTGTGTGGGTGCCGACATCTTCGAGTGGTCTCAAACAGGTATGATGGTTTAAACCAACAGGCTAGGTTTAGGTTTTAGGTTTAGTTTCACCCTGGTTCTCCTTTTGCAATTGTTAAATGCGATATTGATATTGTTTGTAGTGAAATATTCAATTAGGTACTGGAAAGCAAGTGTAAGATTTTGTCTTCCCCATTGTTTTCATAAACAAAGGTTGTTCTTTTATAAATAATTCATTCTTTATGTTGTGAGCACATCTAAGATCAATTGCTTCAAGTTCAAAATAGGTGACATCTGTGATTATCAGAACTGAAGTTTTAGAAGTACTTTTGTATGGAAATATATGTTATAGTTACTAGGGATCTTAGCTCTGCACTGATGACTTGATATGTTAATAATTTTGCTCTGATCTCCCTTACCTGGACTTGACACTCGCTTTATCTTAATTGCATATTTGGTACCTGAGTATGAGACTGCAGTTTGTTTTTGGAGTCCCTAGAGATATATCTTCCTTAATGTCAGAAGAATCGGAATAGCTTATCTGTACTTGTCCACAATTTGGTTATATATATTTTCCCAAAAGCAATATTTCTTTCAACCATTCTGAACTAAAGTGATCTAGACTACAGCAATGTTAGTTTAAGTTGATTCCAAACACTGAATGCTATTTAGAATCTATGTTGGAGTGACTCAATGATATCACGTTGTCGACACGCACCAAAATAATTTAACTAAGCTAATTCTGTAGCACAGAGATAACCTAGGTCGACTCAGAGACACGATCAATATGGTTCTAGCTTCAATTCAATGGTAACAGTAAGAGGGGAATTTTATCAAACAGTTTGTGTGCGTAAGTAAAACTTGCAAAAACGTAAACTAAAATTAAAGAGCAACACAGAAACTAACAGAATTCAAAAGAAGTAATGTAAAACAGAATTTAAAACATCAATCCAATTCACCTCACCAAGCAATTCGAATCATCATTGTTCTCAGAAATTAATCCTATCATGAAAGTTCATTC
>PYAF01000203.1:155987-171517 GCA_007407185.1 Glycine tomentella | reverse complement strand
AAAATATCATCCAATTATTCTGTGATTAATATTCGAAATTAGGAAATGAATCCATAACCTAATCCGTTTTCAATCCTAAGTGCATTCATAATCATGAAAACATAATAGCAATTGAAGAAGAAGATGAACATTCAAGTAGAATTCGAAATACTAAACCAGAACTCAAATTCTCCTTGTGCTTGGGTTGGATTCTTGGATTGATTGAGGATTTAGCCTTCCATGATTATCATCAGTGAAAGCCCCATGGAATTATTGCATGAGAATGGAAGAACAGAAAAACGAAAATGAAGAACAATGAAGAACAAGCAAGAACAATAGAGAGAAAATGAGAGCAAGGATTTTGATCCTAAAAACTTAAGAAAAGGAAATGCAAAACTGTTTTTATTAAAAATAAAAAGTGTGCTCCAAGTTTCACTAAAGTCACTAATATATGTAGTGACTGAGTTCTGAAAATAAAATGGGCCACAAACAAGCCCAACAATCTAATTATTTGCTATTTACAACCATGTAAGTCAAATTCGCAGCCCAAAATTACAAGTGCAGAGGCACTAACTTCAAAGCTTAAAATGACCCTCTAAATGATAGAATTGGCCTTGGGCTATTTCTAGAAAACTTGTAGATCTTTTCGTTATCTTTTCAGGGACTCCTAGAATGCTCCATTTGGAGATTGGTAGCATCCTATAGGTCTTGCACAAGTCAGATACGTCAAGTGAGCCAAAAATCCAAAAATACGCAACAATTAGCAATTAAGCCCACTTACTTGCCTAGGCCAAAAACTGAATTAGAATAGGAAAATAAAGGTCCCAGAGAGGTCAAATAAGCTAAGAAGGATAGAAAAATACTCAACTAAAAGCACTCTATCACTCAAGCATACATGTCACTTCTGGAAACCAATTCAGGCATTCCAAATTTTCCGAAGCAATCAAAAGATAGATTAATAAGGTGAAATGGGATTAGGTACTTTGAAGGAAATTCTGTTCCTTGCAACACAAGTGCTTGCAAAGTTGAGTCAAGCAATGTCAAATGGAGATTTGAGGTTTACTAGAGCTGGGTTTGGTGTAGAGAAACATTCTTAAAAACCTGTAGTTGATATACATATATGGCTATCAGAGTGATCAGCTCCATGTATTAGTTTTCTTTGGTAATATTCAATTTGATTCCAATCTAGATGATCAACACTCCTCTAGCATAGACACATAAAAAGATGACATAAGTAACATATATAGATGCATAAATTATATTTGAAGACTTACCAACCGAGAATAGTGAAGGCCACAGGGAGAACAAGGGCCTGAATTCCAATCCCAGAACAAAGGGTGTGAAAAGCAGCATAATACTTGTTACCATTCCTTGACTCAGTGATTAGAAGCCAAGCATCCTGAGGATCAAGCTTGGTGAACCTCAGAGCTTTTCTCATAGGGCTTCCCAAAGGGGTGATGAAATTTGGAGTCAAATTAGAGATTCTAAGTGGGGTTGTTGGGGTTGTAGGGGTTCTTGGAGTCTTTAGAGTCTAAGATGTTTTAGGGCGTGATCCATGTCCATCCTCAGGTTGAAGTAGAGGTGACCTTGTTAGAGATGGTGAGTGAAGCTGAGAGGGTGGACATGACACAGGTGGATATGCCACAACAGGTGTTCCCACCGTTGAAGTTGTTCTAGGGGTTATTGGTGCAGACCATATTTCCTTAGCTTCACCCATTCTCTCACCCTAGCTAGCTACTAGTAGTGTTTAATTTCTGTTTTTTTTTTTTTTTTGCATTTTGTGTTGGGCTGTCTCCTCCTAGCTTGTGTGTGCTACTCTTAATTTCTCACAAACATTTGGATATATATATATATATATATATATATATATATATATATAGTGGGTGTGCTACAATACAAAATTATGAAAGGATGGGGCACCATCAATAATTACACGTTACTTTTTTTTTTTTACTAATTTCAACATATACATTTTTTGTGTGTACAGTCTTTGTGCATGTATATAAAACTAGTCCTTGTCTAGGATTTTAATATAATAATGACATAGTGGAAATAAATTCACTTTCGAAACATATATGGTCAATCTAATAAGCATGCCAATTATGGCTCAAATTAACCATGTAGAAACGTGTGTAGAATAGTGAATGATATCGAAAACATAATGTATTGCAGTGGTTTTTTTTTTTTTCTATCTGGCTTGGTTTTCTCTATGTTCTACTTGGCCGAATTGCTTTGTTCTCTGCTACAATAGAACATACAGCAACAGGGAAAGGAAAGGTTAGGAGAGAGACACAAATTGGTATTTTTTAATAGACAAATTTTAAAATACATTTATATCGTTGAATTTAGTTTGTTTTGAAAATTAGTTGACATCTTGGTTTAAATAAAAAAGGTGTTAGTTGCTAATACACCAAGTAGGAGAATACTAGCAGCCCCCAATTTACAATAAACATGAAGTTACTTATTAATTCTTTCTTTTCCCTATTCTTATTAGAAATAGGGAAACAGCAGTACTTGTCCATTTGCACCAATAAAATAGTGGTCCGATGGATCTTTAGTTATGTCAAAATGTTTCAAACTGCAAGTGTCATTATCACAACTTGTAGTTGCAGGAGCATCTTCATTTCCCAAGCTACAAAGTGTCGCACTTGCTTCCAGAGTTTCAGTTTCTTATGAAATAACCTCATCATATCTTTCATTCTTATTGCCTGAATTATCACCATCAATTGCAATATGTTTAGGTGAAGTAGACTCATCATTAACTACAGGTGATGGATGTTCACGTTCAGCTTTTATCTCCAAGGGAATAGAATCCAATTTCCTTGAGCCTCTTGAGAATATTCCGCTGGCAAGTCTAGTGACAAATCGAAATGCAGCCAGGGGAACAGAGAGAGCTGCAGTCCTACCAAAATCATTCTCCCCACTTTCTTTTGCCAATGAAGTAACACTACTTCAATTTTCCCTCTCAATATCCTGCATGTCATAATATTACATGATTAAAGAAATGGGCTAATAGCTACATTTTTAGATGGCCGGTAAGATGTCTTCAACACCTTTTGAAATTAGATTATGATCATTTTCACAATCACTTAAATTGAAATATTAAAAGCCACTTAAAAAATAAACTCTCTCTCTCTCTCTCTCTCTATATATATATATATATATATGTATACCGACCTCGATCTTTTATTTTGCATCATAGAGACTTCAGACCAAAAGGACATATCTTAAAAGAGTCTAATTCAAACATCATCTAAGGCTGCGAATGGTAAAGATACAAAACCCCAAAATTCTTAAACTATTTTAGAACAAAAAAACTGTTCAACACACCTTCAAAGGATTTTAGAAACCTCAATAGCAAAAAGAGCATATCTTTACATAATTCTAATAGTCTCTAGCTTTTCTATTGTCGAGATCCAATATTGAGTAGAGATATGGCCAATGGGCCTAGCTTGAATTAGAGCGATACGAACAAGATGGGTAATGTTGGTAGAGGTTTATTTAATATTGATCTTGCATTCTGTAGAGGTTTAAGCATTTTTTAATTAGTAACAGTAACCTATAAGCTTAACTTTGTTCTTTTAGAAAAGTATTAGTAGGCTATCTATAAGCTTTAACGTTGGTCTTTTAAAAAAGTATTAGCAACAACCCCACTCCCCACACTTTTGTTTATGTCGATAGATTTATCATTTATCCCTTGAAAAGTTTCATATGAAATTAAACTCTTATTACCTGTTATAACTGTTTATTGAATAATCACTTAATCCAACATATATAGAGTATGCGTGTATTTTTTTTTTCAAAAACGAAAATTTCTCTCATATTAAGTTACCAATGTCTGCAAAAGTATGTTAAAAGTAGCATTTTAACATAAAATTATTGGATTTGGAATCACACTCATCATTATGACTATAAATTGTAAGAATGGAGCAAGAGAAAAGAATTAATTGGTGAACTTCATTATTTATTCATTGATTTTTTTATGTATATATAAACTGATTTACTAGATTCAAAAAGCTGAAACCTAATCGATCTAAGTTTATCTGTTAATCTATTTGTAAAAAGGTTACAAAATTCAAAAACTAACAAGTTTATCTATAATAGGACCTACATGTGGTTAATTATAAGTTGAGAAAGGGAATGAGAATGGGAGTCATCCCCACATTCCTTAATTTACTTATTAGATGCAAGGTTTTAGTCATTCTTTTATAGTCTTCCTCCATTTATTACCTTTGTCTTTTGCATCAAGTCAATGTTGTTTGCCTTTTCAATCTTATAAACTTTTTCCCACTTAATTATCAGTTTCCACACACCCCATGTCTCTGTCTCTCTCACTTTGCGTCTCTCTTGCAGTTAGGGTTTCCTCTTAAAGGGTGTGTTACTGTGACAAATCTATGCTTAATGTTAAGGCTGTTTTGTCTTGTGAGGGTAAAAGAGCAGCTTCCTAAAGGCCTTCCCAACAAGGGAAAAAAAAGGTGCTTCCCTTTTAGTTAATCTGATCAAAGAAACCTATACATCACAAATAGGTCAAATCATGTTCATATTGTAGCTTTCCCTCTTTGCATCTTCTCTATATGCATGTATAGTTCTTTTCTCTGTTTGATGTTCTTTTATGTTGCACTATTTTTAACTTTTAAGCATGGTTCTGGACAAGACATCTTTTTCTTTGGTTCTCATCTATTTTATTTTAACAAGAAAGTTCATCCATCCCGTGCTTCATCATAAGCTTTCTGTTGTCTCTTGACTTTATGCTAGTTTTGTCTCAATGTGTTCATGTTAAAGCATGTTGCTTCTCTGAGATTTCTCCTGGAACATTGCCAGCTCACCCACTTCTAAATTTTTTGTTCAACTCATTGCTGGTATTTCAGTTCTTATGCAGTTGATTCTTAAGATGAGTATTCATGACTACTCAAGATTAATTTATAATCTATTCTCTGTGTAGGTTCCTTTATCATTTGATCTAGCCATCGAAGTTCTTGTTGAACTTGTGACTAAACACGAGGTATGGTTGCCCAATTTGATCGAACACCTATCATTCTGATCAATATTGATATGTTTGGCTAAGTGCACATGTCTGTAATTATTTTAAAGATGTCATTGTACTACTAGTCTACTACAATGTTATTGATGTACTTTCTCGTTCTCTTAGATTTTAAAATATGTTCTTGAGTTCGAGTTATCTACTAGATTTTAGAGTTAGGCAATTCCTTACAATTATCATATATGTAACTATACTGGTTTGTTTAAAGTTTGAAGCTTTGCTCTCATTCTATCTATATTCCTACGATGGATGTGTGGTTGGCCTATATTCAAATAGAATAGTGAAGCAACTATTTTTTTTTCTTGTTTAGGGTTTAGGATAGTCTAGGTCCAACATAACAGTTGAATTGATGGTTATTTAGAGGCATCTTATGCTAGGGGTGGTTTAGCAAGCTATAAGTTGATCATTAAGGGTCAATTTTATGGATTTTTGGGTGCTATGAATTATATAATGGAAGTTGGAGTTGAAGGTTCTTACAAAAAATTCCTGAACATGAATTAGTAAATGATGCAGAGTCAGGAGAACAAGTCTAGGAGAGGCTTTAAATTGAGAAAAACATTAGAAATTGATGAAAGAGTAGCGAAAGAAACCTGCTAGTGGAGTCCTGCTTCTTTGCCTTTCTCTTTCCATTTTTTTATGAAGTTCTTCTTAAAAGAAAGCATATAACATGTTCAAGGCAGGCAGCTGGACTATTGACCCTGTTTTACTAATGTATTAACTGTTATTTTAGCTCATACAATTGAAAACACAGTAAGAGCTAAAAAACTGTGTACAACCTGTTTTAAATTATGTGTGTATTGTCATGCTTCTTTATCATATCGAATCCTATCTTATAAATACATTCTCAATTAAAGCAAATCATTAGTAATTATGATAGTGAACATGTTATGGTGATAGACTGTGCACAGTAAGGCAGTGATGACATCATGTGTGTGCCCATTACATGCTGTTCAGTCTTGTTCACCTTGATTTGCTTACTTATCTGTATATGTCAGCACACCTTAAGTACAAAACTATGATTTTGATCCGTAATTTTCTTGTCAGCAGGTATCATGAGAATGATCTTTTAATGCAGCTTTGCAAATCATGAAGTAAACTTCTAAAGGTATTGTTCACAACTGCTGGGAATCGTTACTTTTATATTTGGCAGTGATTTATGATAGTATTTCAAGCTATTGCTGATGATCAGCTGTACTAATGTAGGTTAACTAATTAACTACTAACAGTTTTCGTTTATTGTCTGCTTGTAACTAAAAATGCCTAACTAATAGGGGCTGGCTCACTTGATGCCTATCTAACAGTTGTCTTGTGTCAAATTCCATGTACATGAATTCCAAAATATGTGAAGTGCATCCCATAACAAACAACAGTTTGGCAAAAAAAAAAAAAAACAGCGTCGTCAATTAGGTTAGAGTATAACAGTAGTTTATAATCGAATGATTGGTTCTCAATTAGCTTAGGAGTTGAAGCGACAAATTTGTGAAGTATTTCATCTTGCAAAAAGTGAATAGACTTTAAAATTTGAATGAAGCAAGTAGCTTTTTCATCAAAACTATTCTGGCTGTCAACATTCGCTTTGTCATCAAAACTATGCCGGCTCTCAATATGACGTTGCTGGTAAGTTAACCTTAGTCGATCAAATAAACTAATAGCATTACAAAGATATTGAATTTTTCTATTTGATGGAGCTAAATTGACTAAATCAAATGACAACAATGTCATTAACAAAGCGAATGTCTAGTTTGTCATGGCATCATATATACTCCCAAATAGGATGTTTGTTCATCTGTTCTATCACTAGGACAAAGTTACCAAAGAACTGGCAGAAGGGCTGCTTTAAACAAGTAAACCACCGAAACCTGAGAAGATAGAACTTAAAATCAAACCAGTAGCTTGGTCAATTGTCCAATTGGCTGCAAAGTATAGCATCATATTGCTCAATTCTGGGTCAAATTTGCACCCCCTTTCATATGAAATCATCACATTTGAAGCCTTAGGAAACATAAGTTCATGTAAATTCATTAAATCCATCAAATATACCCTCACATTAGAATCTGGGACTCTACAAACAAGCTATTCAGTGCCTCTTACGAGCAATTTGCTATTCATGATAAGCAATATGAGTTCCCAAGAATTCTAGATACATGCAATTCTGTTTGATAGAAGCTTCTTTTGAGTAATATACATAATCCCTTACACTGAGTGACAATAGCCATACTCAAGGCAAACCCAAACGACACGCTGTCAAATCATCATACCCAGTCAAATTATTTCAGCTAAATTGATTATATTTTCTCCCTCAACAACCAATGAGGAGAGATATATATGCTCCCAACTTTTTTTGTGGAATCCAAATAGGACAACCAAATAGGACAACAACTATTGTTGAGAAGCTGCAGAAACAGGTGAACCCAATGTTTTAGGTCAAGATATGTAATTTGATCATTAACCTCCGAACCTTTATTTTTAGCATAAGTGTGGCCTCTAGGCATTGAATCAACTAGATGAGTATGAGTCAGAATACCCGATAAAACAAGAAACCTCCTAACATCTTTGAATTCAACCTCCTCATCAGTTAGTGAAGTTCATACACAATGCATACAAACCGCAGAGAATTAAAATGACTTTGTTTAGGCAAAATAAGCTTTTAAATGCATGAATTTGTACAATATTATTCAATATATGCAGTTTATTATATACCGTGGGGTTACCTATATTTGCATTCTCCAAGACAATCCATTCCCTTGTTGAATAGCCTTGATCAACAATCCTGCAACCCATTCAAATTTGGTTGAAACAACATCTGATTTAATCTTGAAAATTGTCTTCATGGCCAAATCAAGATCATGGAGTTGTCTTGCATACAAGAATACAATTCTTTTGTATCTGCAACTTTAGTTGTCCAATGACAGAACATAGGTTTCCACCTCAACTATAAAGTCATGCTGCCATTGCCAAAAAAATGCATGGAGTGAAACAAACATTGAACTTATTACAAGTTAGTGACACTCCTAAGTTATTCTATCACAAGAACATAACTAGCTAGAAGATTATAGGTTGAGAAAAATAGAAAATGCTTGATGAGTTTCTGAAAAGGCAAGAAGATGGCACGTGAAATAAATTTATAATTTTTTTCAAAATTATTCATGTTAACCAGTCGAATGTTGCTTAAGCTCCTCCACTGAAATAAGCACAACAAAATAAATATAATTCATTTTTTTAACCAGGATATTTATTTATTTATATTTCTGCCTCAAAGAAAGGGGGAAGAGAGTCAAAGGAAGTGCCTCAAGATTCCTTAGAACAATGTAGTAAGGAAAGGGAAAGGAATCCATGCACTTGCATAATTTTGGCTCTCCACCCTCGTAATATTTTTCGCTTGTATCATTGGAAGTTTCATCTTCACTGTCTAATGGGTCCCATTTTAGACTCAAGTTCGTCGTCTTCACCATCAATATCATCATCTTCTCTACAGTTCTCACTAAGGCTCATTCGGTCGGCCTGAAAATCCTGTTCCATCTCCATCCCTATATTACTGCTACTTGGGAATTCATTGGAGTCATCTTGCTTTTCATTTTGCTGAACCATTGTTACAAGGAGAAAAATCAAATTTATGAGAAGAATCTTACCAAATCATCAAAATATATAAGTTAAAAAGCTAACCTGTTCCTGTGGATCCCAACAGCTGATCTTCATCAGCAATTTGATCAGTTACATCCTTTAATCTGACACCCTTCCCATGCCTGTCCCACTTGCATATCCAGATGTATGGACGATTCCATCTTCCTCTTGGTTTTCAAGACATATTCCAAAACTTTTTGAAAATAAAGAAGCTAAAATATTGCAATCATACCTTCAAATTCACATATACAATTAGATCATCCAACATGTCAATTAGAGAATATGTTAATTACATGATATACAGGTTATCATAGGGAGGGGAGAATGAGCTAGCTTTTACAAAGAATAAGAAGAGTATTGAGCTTATTAATTTGTGCATGGCTATGAAATTTTTCATCAGTTCATCACCAAAGTTTAGTAATTGATCCATGAACATATGTAGATTTCTAAAATGGACTCCTACATACGAATAATTGTTGATTTTATCCTCACCATAATTCACCAACTTCTCCTAAAGAGCAAAGGTATCATCAAATTAGTTATCTAGAAAGAAAGAGAACCAAGTACAAAGATAACCCGCGAAGAACATAACTTACCCCAAAAGAAATTGCTTTGAAAAGATTCTCACATAATATGTCAGCTAAGATTTGTAACAAATGACTCTAATAGTGATTCTTTGGTCTCTAACAAGTTCCTAAAGTAAATTTGAGCAGTTGATGACTACACTCTTTGGTTTTGAATTTCATTCCACTAGAGTGTGATTCCTCTCTATGTTAGATACATTGCTCAATCGATTATCATAATCTTAGTTTCCATGGATGATATCATAATTACATGCAGTTCCTCTACTGAGTTCTTTGATCTAATGTTAGGCCTAAATGATAATTTTCCCCTCAAATTCCTATCTACTTGGCTGCACTACTTCAATCTCATTGAAGGGACCAGAACATGGGAATGTTTTTTTCTCTGCCCACATATATAAAAATTTGAGTAAGGTAAATATAGGTGATGTTAAATTCATGTCTACCCCTAGTAGCCTTATCATAAAACTTTCCTCTATAGGAGTAATTTGTCCAAGACCTAATTATTGATTTGTTAGGATTATGACTCATGAGTATGGTAGGACCCTACGAGTTTTGGGCATTGGGGTGACAACAATTGCTGATGGTCTAATGGCTATGGTAGTAGAGATTTGGAATTATTTCAATTTTTTATGCTAATATTCTAAATGTAATTATAAAAACTACCCAAATTCAATAAAAATTTCAAACACAAATTCTCCATTGATTTCATGTGTAACAAATACTTACATATGTACAAAATTACAATAAATTGTTAACTATTTTCAAACACAATTCTCCATTGATTTCATACAACAAGCAAAGCAACATTGATTTGTGATTTATTTTTTTAAGGCTGGTATGGTTCAAGAAAAGTCTTTTGGTACGACAAAAGACTGAATGTTGTACATTGAACATTGAGTAAACTCAAGGGCTGTAACAATATTCATTTGCGAAAGCCAGGTAAAGACATACTGCTTGATTCCTTTGTTTAACTGTTTTTATTTGAAGTTTTAGTTACCCACTTGGAGAAACATAATTTGTTAACTGCACTATTGTTCAATATTGTATTTATTTCTTTATTACATTTGTGTGTGGATTGATTGAAAAACATGGATGGAATGATGTGGAATGGAATATGAATACAGTAAGTAGACTTGGAATTGCTGGAGATGTTCGAGTTCCTGGATGGTCCATTTGACCAAAGCCACAATTTGCAATATTTTACAGAGGCAATCGAGTGGATTCATTGTCCTATTTTCATTGAATTCTTTTCATGTTTTCATTGTCCCATTTTTATGGTCTCCATCATTTTTCTAATGCTTTCAAAACTTGGTTATGTTTCTTAATATGTTTTGTTTGAATTCTTCAAAGGCTTACTTGGCAACTTTGGCATTGGTTCATATTTAATTTCAACCATGATTGCAGGTTCTCCACACAAGGGATTATGTCCATGTAGACCAGACAAAGCCCTTTGCCAAGGTTAGCATAAAACCCCGAATGAAGCTTGTATCCTCAGATTCCAGAAACCTCATGTAGGAGTGATAGATATATATTCATAAAGATCCATTCGGTGGTAGTTTGGCTAGAATATGCAGGGTTTGGATAAAATTATCAAAGAGAGGCAAATGAAAGGCTTTCTTAAAAATTCTTGTAGAATCGAGAATGAAGTTTACATTCTGTGCATGTCAGATTATAAATTAGTAACTGCATCTACTATCATATAGAGCATGCATGTGCCATACAACTGGTTAATGTTTTCAAAGACTAAAGAATAATTAATATAATTATTCAGTTGATCCTGTGTCTATTTTTACCATATATTCAGTTTTGTTTTATGCGTCTTTAAATTTTTTTGTGTGTTTCAATAAATACTGGTTTTTATTTACCAGAAATAGACAAATAATGAGAAACAAAAAAAAGAAAAAAAAATAAACGGGCCCATTCTAAGACAGTTGTTACTAAGGACCGTCTTAGAAAGTAGTTTTTTAAGACGGTTCTTAGATATAAACCGTCTTAGAATTGATCCATTTATTTTTTTTTTGTTTTATGGTCTTTTCTAAGACGGTTGTTACCTAAGAACCGTCTTAGAATACTTTCTAAGACGGTGGTTCTTAGGTAACAACCGTCTTAGAATGGGTCTGTTTATTTTTTTTGCCTTTTTTGGTTGTTACCTAAGAACCGTCTTAGAAAGTTACTTTCTAAGACCAAAAAAGAAAAAAATATAAACGGACCCATTCTAAGACGGTTGTTAGGTAAACGGTTGTTAGGTAACAACCGTCTTATAAAGCAACTTTTTAAGACGATTGTTAGTAACAACTGTCGTAGAAAATAACTTTTTAAGACGGTTCTTAAATATAAACCGTCTTAGAAAAGACCAAAAAAGAAAAAAAAAATAAACGGGCTCATTGTAAGATGGTTGTTACCTAAGAACTGTCATAGAAAATTACTTTCTAAGACGGTTCTTACTAATAACCGTCTTAAAAAATACCAAAAAACAAAAACCGACTCATTCTAAGACGGTTTATATATCAGAACCGTCTTAGAAAGTTACTTTCTAAGACGGTTCTTAGGTAACAACCGTTTTAGAAAAGATCAAAAAAGGAAAAAAAATAAATGGACCAATTCTAAGACGGTTTGTATCTAAGAACCGTCTTAAAAAGCTACTTTGTAAGACGTTCCTTAGTAACAACCGTCTTAGAATGTGTCCGTTAAAAAAAACAAAATACAGACACATTCTAAGACAGTTGTTAACTAATAACCGTCTTAGAAAGTGACTTTCTAAGACGGTTCGACAACCGTCGTGGAAAGTCTTAGTTTCAACGACACCCATCTTCAAAGACAGGTGCGGAACCGACATTGTGTGAGGTAAATAACCATCGTAAAAAGTGCTTTTTGTAGCAGTGCAAGTTCCTTATGAAAGATTTTAGTCTCCCAAGAAAAGACTTGAGTCATATGAATGAGATTAAGGAATTTTTGTAATCCAAATTAGTGTAAATCTTTTAATCTATCAATTTGGATAATTAAGGTTTACAAAAATAATTATTTTTATCATTTTATTCCTTGAATAAAAACCTTCTTGAAAATAATGATTTAATCAAACTCTAAATCTTTTATCGTATCAAATTAAATCATTAAGGGATTTTGCAAATAAAGTCTTTTCTATCTTTGTAATCCCTTTAAAAAGAAAGACTTTTCATTAAACAAGAAGTAACGAAGAGAAAAATTTAGAGAAGAATTAGAGTGGATCAAGAAGGTATTCTTGGTTGAGAAGGAGAGTGCAAAGAGCTTCATTTGTTCTACCATCACATGATTAAAATTCAAAACATGATTAGAAATCCTTGATTCCAAAATGAAAACAATTTGTTGCTATTTTTATGCAAAAATTAACAAAACTTCTTAAAATTCATTACTTACAAAGATTTAGGTGCAAAACTCAAATTCTACTAATTTGCATCAATTAATTTTCCTAAGGTTTCAATTCTTATTTTGTCTTTTCTATTGTTTTTCTTATGAAAACCATGCACATAGATTCCTCAAATATAATTTTACCAAGAACCAATTAAAGTCCTTAAAATGGAATCACAAACTTGCACATTTCAAGTATTATAGCACATAACCAATTATAATGAAGTAAAATTACTCAACAACAAATATATATGAAATTTTAATTGTCACCTCCATTCTCATATATTGTCGTAAGAAAAGCAATATAATAAACACTACAAATGCTCCTCAAATTATTCATTCTTGTCCTTGTTCACTTTCTGAGAAGATGAATCTGCAGGTTTATCATCATAATCTATTAATTTAATTAAAATCCGAAGAACGAATCTACCAACTTGACGAAATGGAAAATGGCGATGTCCAACCGGAAAAAATCCAAAAAGTAGACTCACGATGAGGAAAGTGTATGTGGCTCCAATGACAGTTATAAGAAGGGCAAGTGCAGAGTTGTTGGCCACAACTAGACGCACAGCCGCCATAAACGCCACCGGTACCATTACAAAGGCAAGAATCAAACAACTCATTGCAAGGATAGTTGCTCGTGTTGCCAATTTATGATCAAAAATCAATGCCATCAACATAAGTCCACATGCAAGTACAGAGCTATACATAGCTGTCATGTTGAAGGTGGTGAATACCCAAAAGAATCGTTTATGAGCGAAAACTGCCATCCCTCTATTTTTAGGGTTTGGGTCATCGGAACTGTATACACCTCCTGGCACAGTGAAAGCCGCTGCAAATGTCACAGTGACCATCAATGTGGCCACAACTAAAAATGTGTTGATGAGATCTTTTAAGCTTGAATTTATTTTGGACACTTCCTGGTGTTGAGAACGCAACATATTATTTACCTTCACGGGAACACCGGCTTCTTTTAATACTCGATTTGCTAGAAACTGCATAGAAATTGGAAAAGTTAAAAAAAAAAGAAAAAGAATAAGCATAAGTTAACATAGAAGTTATGCATTGTTAAGAAGTAGAATTTCAAGTTGTGATTGGATATCTAATACTAAAATCAAATGAAACAATATGTAGCAGAATAAACTGAAATTATAATGAAACAAAAAGAAATTATAATTCTATTATTTTAATATATTTATGATGAAACCAAAAGAGCAATTGATATAGATATCTCAAATGATAGAATTTAATATTATTTCATGTTATTTTATATAATTTTATTTTATCTTTTTTTTCCATTCATGGAAACATATTGCTTTATTGCATGAGGCCAATATAAAGTTTTAATCACTTCTAAAGATAGTATTATTTATTGATCATACCTTGCGAATCGTCATTTGATTTTTCAGTTCCAAACAAACAATATCTCGGGCTGTTAAACCGCTGTTATTCGAGAGATTCACATTTGTTCTCGTATCTCGCGTAATAAAGTACATAACTTTAGGAAATAAGTTTATTGAAGCCAAATGCAGTGGTGTGTTTCCATCATTATCTTTCTGATTTATAGTAAATTGATCGATCTTCTGATTTTCCAATAGATACTGTACTAGATTATTTCTTCCATTCTTCGCAGCAACGTGAAGAATATTCTGGCCTTTTTTATTAAGAACTCGGTGATTAATAGGCCATTCATTTTGAAGGAATTCTTTAACCACCTCAAGATGACCCCTTTTGCAAGCAAGGTGAATAGGAAGATGTCCCTTTTTATTCCTTTCTAAGCTGAATGATTTTTTCAATAGAATGCGAAATCCTTCAACATAACCAATGTAAGCTGCATAATGAAGAGAAGTACTTCCATCTTCAGCTCTTAAATAAAGTAGCTCTGGTCGTTTCTCTAATATCGTTCCTATTAATGCTACAATTGAACAAAATAAAGTAAAAAAAATTAATTAGGATTTTGCTGAAGGCAAGCTAAAGAATATTAAATATATTTTTCTTAAATTTTTTTAATCATTTAAAAGTTAAATATTAAATCAATTTTGTATAATCCTACACAAATTACACTACCACCTTATACATTACACTAATCCTACGCAAATTGTTTGAACAATTACACAAATTATATAAATACTCCTTACTTTTTCTAAATCTACACCAACTCTCATTAATTGTTTGAAAAATATACACTGGCATCTCCTTATACATTACACTAATTCCCCTTAATTGTTCAAATGTGTTTGTCTATAAGAAAAAAATGTTAAATTTTTTTGAAGAATTTGTGTAATCTCACAAAACTTCAAGGATGATTTGTGTAATTTACTGTTTTAAAAAAATGTTCGCCTCTCATGAATAGCCAAAAAAATGGGTATTGTCACTATATTAAATACATAAGGATGGTGAGTGAGTGTTTAAAAACCAAAAGAGATGTGAATGTTATTTAAGAAAATACCAAAGGAGATTGAGTGTAATTTCCCTTTTTATAATATCCACGCCCTTTATAAATAGGGTTAGAGTTATTTATGTTCGACAAAATTAGTTAAAAAGTTAGTTTGAACATGAAAATTTAAGTAAAAGTTGAAAAGTTAATTGATAGCTAAAAGTTTTTTAGATAGTTTATTAAGTCATAGGCGTTTGCTAAAATTATCTGTTGAAGTAATTGAAAAATATAACATGGCATAAATAAACATATTTGTATCATATTTTTATATGAGCTTTAATTTTATTTTATAGATATAAATATATTTATAGGTGTTATAATTTTAGTTTTTTAATTAAAGTTAAATTTTTGTAATTTTTTATTTATAGATAAGTTATTAGCATTGCAGTTTTAGTTTCAATCATTATATTTTTTTCATATATGTATTCTGCTATTAATCTTATATTATATCTTAAAATATTTTTGATTAAATTTAAAATAAACT
>PYAF01000203.1:117183-155887 GCA_007407185.1 Glycine tomentella | reverse complement strand
ATACTAAAGTAAAAAAATAGACATTATACTTTTATTATGTTAGTTAGCATAATAGAATAAATCATATAATATAAAATTATTCAAAAAATAATAAATCTTACATTTATTATTGTCAATTTTGTAAAGTATAATATTGAAATAATAAATTAAATATTATAAGTAGTATAACGATTAAAATAAATAGTGCAATATAAAAAATGTATAGGAGGAATGAATAAAATTATGTTATTATGTTAGTGTGTGTAATAGTGAAATAAATAAATAATAAAATCATATTTTATTTAAAAAGGTTAAGAAGAAAATTAATTAATATTTTAAAAAAAGAAATAAAATATATAGACCAAGAAACTAATGTTTTAAAAATTACATTTTAAAAAATAATAAAAACTAGTAATAAAATTTAAAAATTAACTAAAATAACTTACCCAACATAACATAAATATATAAGTCAACCCAACCTATTTACATCTAGTCAATTACAAATTCCCATAACATGTGTTAAAGGCTCTATAACACAAATGGGTTCATGAAATTATTTACCCATGTGCTAGCTCCCTTTCCATGCAAGTTACAACGTTGGGCCATATAGTAAACAAATTTAAAACTAAAAATATGGACAAAAAAATAGTAAAAATTAAAAGGTTAGTAAAATTAACTAAAAGTAACAAATTATATTAAAGTAAAGTTTGTGGGTTAACTTGCTAACATGTGGACTTCAATGCGTTTAAGCCATATCTTAATTATGTGAAACAAGCCCCAAAAAAAACTCAAAGAAATGAGTCTATATTTCTGTTGGGCTTTTGCTTTATCCATACAACCTTTTTACTAAGTGCACTTCCACTTTTTTAACACGCAACAAATACTTTTTGAAATACTATTTTTTGTTTTGAAAAGTACTTTTCAGAATGTTAAAAAATAAAATTATGTTATGGAAAGTAATTTCTGAATTAATAAGAAAATCATCTAAAAAAAATTAAAGTAGAATATTAGGACCATTAAAAATGTCATATAAAGAAAAAAAATTGTACAATAGTAAAGCAATTGAAGTGAAAAAAAAATGTAATTGATATTGGTTCTTCAATCTAGACGACTCTAAGAGGTGTACTGCTGCAACAACTCGAAGTTTAGAGGATGAAGAAATCCTACCGCTAAAGCAAGAGACTAAGCAAGGGGGAACAAAGGGAGGCCAAAACAAGCGATCAAAGGGACAAAGGGAGTGAAAGAGAGAAGGAAGTGCGGTGAAAGAGAACCAAATGTGTTGTTACTATGAAAAAAGGAAGTGTATTGTTGGGCTGAAAAAGAGAGTATGCAGGAGAGAAGAATGTTTGAAGAAGAAAAGTTATTCAAGTAATTTAGTTTTAGAAAAAAAAGAATGGAGAGTGTTTAGCAAAATGGAGATGTATTTAGCAATAACCTTTCTCTTTTCGATACTCTCCCGTTAGTATCTCTTCAATCTTCATCCTCTCTCCCCCAGTAGAAAGAATAACCATTGGATGTATCCAATGTTAAAAAAACAGTCAAGTTAAAAAAATAATTAAAATAATCAGAGCCTTTAGCTGTACATCTAACTATCTTCATTAAATTTCGCTTTGTTCTTCACGGTGTTGGATTGAAATCACCAAGTCGAACCATAGCCGACACCAGATCTACTCATCAATTAACATTTTTTTCTTGAAGAAAGAAGACAAATGAAGATTCTAGAAAATATGAACAAATCAAACTTGTCTCCGAAATCAGAAAATAATACCATAAATCCAGTTCTATAAGTTATAAACTAAGTTCTTAGTTAAACTAAAATACCATAAATATATATATATATATATATATAGTCATTAATGCGAGGGAAAAAAAAATCAAGCTAGTAATTTGGTGTGAATTAGAAGGAATACCCGGATTCCGTTTCAGTATAGCTGCATGGAGTGGAGAGTTTCCAAAGCACAGTGGAAGCTTCTGATCTGCAGAGAATGGAATTTCCAATAGAAGATTCACAATTTCCACATTGTTACTCGCAGCTGCCAAAAACAGTGGTGAACACCTAGACTTGTTCAATTCATGGACCATATCCTTATCTCTTTGTAAAATGACTTTAACCACATTAAGATCTCCATTTTTGACAGCCTCATGCAAAGGAGTATCCCCAAGTTCATTTTTCTCTCTTGTTATCTCTTTATCTTTTATCACATCATGTGTTGACTTCAGTGATGCATATTGGGAGAGAATGAGGTTGACCGTATTAGAGTTCTTGGACCTCACAACAACATGAAGTGGAGTGTCACCTCTTACATTTCTCCTAATAAGAAGCTCAGGAAAGTGACAAGAAATCAACTCTACAATCTTTTCTTTCCCCTTATCTGCTGCCACATGAAGCAATGAATCTCCTATCTCAGTTACTTGTTCAAAGATATCAGACAAATTCAATTTCCTTAGTTGACATTTTTTCTCCAACACATCAAGAAACTTATCCACATTTCCTTTCTCAACAGCTTTATACAACTCAGGAATTAGAACAATTTTCTCTCCAACAAGTTCCTTATGCAGCAGTCCCTGTTGTGAAGCTGCATCTTGACTTGAGAATTGTGTGTTCTTCAGTTCCTCCATCCTCTTGTTGCATCTCTCTTTCCAGCTTGCATCATCGTCTATAGGAATTCTCAAATGATCATGATCCATGATTTACGCTGAATGATTAATTAACACCTTAATCAAATGGACTAAACCAAGAAAGATGAAGGTTGTAAGGTAATAATAATGGCAACAGATATGGTTATGAACCCTCAATACCTGTATATAAATTTAGGATATAATGATACGTCTATTATTTTATTGCTCCATCTGTATTAAAATAATTATCATCCTTGATTATTTTATTTAAATAAAAAATAAATATAAGAAATAATAATTTTATAAAATTAATCTTTTATTATCATTTAATTCATTTAATTTCTTATTCATAATTAATATTATAAAAAAAAATAAAAATAAATATTATATTAAAAATTAAAATAATAATTATTTTAAAATAATTTTTTTATACAAGAATTATAATAATACGGGTTAAAATAATAAATAAAATAATTAATGCGCATCTACCACAATCCGAGGATGGTGGTTTGTGGTAGTACAGTGGCTGGCAGCATTATTAGGTGCATGTCTAAGTCACGGTTGAAGTGAAGTCAAAATTTTTTTAATTTTCAATCATTTTACTGATGAGTTGTAAGGCACTGTTTCTTTAATCCTAAATTTATCTCAATATAGAAGAACGTCAGATATGGAATTGTCGACAATGTTCGCTTGAATGACGACAAACTCTTCGTTTGTGAAGTGACAGCGAGGCCAAGCCAAATGCCCATTATTAAAAGGTAAACTTTATGAACCATGTATGGAGTATTTGTTGGTTCATTTTATGGAGACTAAATATATGTATACTTTTTCTCGTTGACTTGCCCACTGTACAATTTCTTTGCCTCTCCACGCTCATTGTCACACTAACGACTACTTCAATTTGGTAAGAAGAAAATAAATAAATAGTCATTGTGAAAGTAAGAAGGAATGGACATGTTTTTTTAAATAATCAATCATTAAGACTTATATATAATATTTACTTATTAACATTATTGTATTTATTGAATAATAAGTTGAATATATTTATATTGTTTGAATTGATTTGATTTTGGTTTGAATCGATTTTATTTTTAACTTGCAAGTTTTAGTTTATTTAATAAATAAATAAAATATTAAAAAATAAAAAATAATATCAATTTTAGAGAAAATCAATATTGTATGGTATATTACAATATTGATTTTATATATAGTACTTATAATATTAATTATGGGAACATTGACGTTATATTACATAGTACACCATCTATTTGTTCAAAATCGATATTGTAATTATTTAGAAGAATGTCCTTTATGTTTATTTTGACTATTTGTTACTATCAGTGAATTTTAGTATTAATTTTTATAATTAATGCTAAAATAACTTATTTTTAATTATAATTATTTTAATATCAATTTAAAATTGATGTTGAATGTTTAAAATAATCTGTTAAAAATATTATTTTTTGGTAGTGCACGATCTCAAAATAACAAAGACTTCGAAATTCGAATACGATAAATTTAAACTCACATTACTGTTCGAATGATGACCCGATATTCGTTTTTTACAGCCAGGCCAAGCCAGTGGCAGATTTTATTAAGAGCGCGAGTATTCTACAATGACTGCAATATATATTTATTTTTTTCTCGTTGACTCACCGACGTTTTAGAGAGAAACTATTTTAAGAAAAAGTCATTTCACCTATAAAAAGTACCAGTTCATAATATATTAAACTACTTTAATTTTTAAATTTATAAAATATATAGATTAAAAAATAAGCATAAAATTGTAACAAATTATGTCAATTTTCAAATTAACACAAACAATTGTATTCAGAGGTCTGGAATATTATGTGGGCTGCTATATAGTCTGGGGTGTATGGAATGCCCGCAACCATTGTATATTCAGAGATAGAAAGTTTGAAAAAAGCAGAATTCTAGAGTGTGGTCGTGGTCTAAGGCCAACATCAAGGATTTTAATTGGCTATTTGTGCAATGCATTTCAAGCCCAGTTGGATGTTTGGAGGTGGTACGTTAGAAAGATCATGTGAATGAGGTTTTGTTTAGCTGCAAGGGAATGTAAGTCAGAGTCTTGTGGGAAACATTTATTGAACATAATTTTCAGGGAGGACTTATGGTCATGGTTGTTAAAACGTAGTGTTAAAATGGTTAAAATGGACTGTTTTACGTTTTTGTTTTCAACATTGTGTTAAAACGCATCTTGAAATGGTTTTTGAAGCAAATAGGTTGAAACGACGAGTCAACTCAGTAAACTCGATTGACTCAGCAAGTTTACCGAGTTGACTCAGTTTTTTATTTTTATTTTTTAAACAAACAATAAAAAGACCTCCAAATGGCATCATTTCAGTCTTTCCCCCTCAGACTTCAAGTGACTCAGTCGTACTCGCGCCTCATCCTCACGCATTCCTTGATTCCTTGATGCAGCTCGTTTGGTTGGTCGTCGCCGCACTGTTGTTGGGCCTTAACGTAGAAGCTCATCACTGTCATCGTCTTCGTTAGCAGACTAGCAAGAAGAAGAAGGTCATACCCAGAAAGAAGAACTGAACGCTGGTAAAAGAATTGAACGTTGGAAGAAGTATTGAAGAATTGAAGAAGGTGCGGTGGAAGAAGTGAAGAATGTGCATTGACGGAAGAATGTGCACTTAACAGAATATATTATATATATAGTTGGTATTAGGTTTTTTTCTATTTTGGCCAGATCCACTAAGTTTCTTTTTGTACCCCTATTATTGCTTTTTGCAGTTTTTAGATTTTTTTTGGACTTATATTTCTATGTATTATGATGACTAAGTTGGAACTTATTTTATTTCCTTAGTGTTTGGACTTAAATTTGTGATAACTTATGTATTGGTGTGTTTTAAGTTATATATATGTTGGATATTTATTTATTTTGTGTATGTAGTAAACTTTTACATTTCGTTTACGTTTCATGTTTTTACGTTTTTGCTCACTCCCACCGTTTCTGCATTGACACTACGTTTTAAAAACATTGCTTATAGTGATTGGTGCAAATTTACTGTTGCTATTTTGAATGTCAATATCAGCGTCTGCGTATGTGATAGAGATTACACAATCCTAAAATGAAATTAGCGGAAGCATAAAAGAAAGAAACACACGATAATTTACTCGGTTCAGTAACTAAGAGAAAACCTGATTATCTACATCCAAGGGAGCAAGTGAGTTGTAATCCCTTTCACTTGTACTAAACAATAAAAGAGTTACAAGAGTATACCACTTAAAGTTACACGACCAACATCTTAGAACAATGAACACAAGGCTACAAGATCACAGAAAGAAAATGAAGATTTACAAGGAACCAAAAATAACCCTTTACACCAGTGTTTAGCCAGTAAATACTTAAACCTTCGTCGATTCCTCTCCTCCGGTTCCTTGCAAGAATACACCTCAAGGACTCCAAGAAAGAACCAGACATATATGAGAGAACCTCCACCTATGGTACAAAACAAACAAGAACAGAAGCCTACACTACCATCGTCCACACTATTCAATAGACAAAGCTCAAGGTATTAATCAATGACATTAAACCATAATAGAGCTAGGTCACATAGGGAACAAGAGAGGAAGACGAAGAGAGAAAAAAGGCATAAAAGCTTCGAGAAAGAGAATAAAGAAAGCGAAAAGTCAGAAAATGAAAAAGTACCAATTTCCCTTCAATGCAAACCTTATATATTAATGAAATAAAAGGCAAAACACATTGTATGGTATTTGGGGTATTCACATTCTTTCTTTGGGCTCTATATACTCAACAAAACTCCACCTGGGAGCACAAGGAAACATAGTGCAAGCAAAGTAATAGGGACTACAAGTCCATTGTCGGAGTAGGGGATAAACAAAGACAGAGGAAAGACAAAGAATAAGCATACACAATAATAAAGAAACATGTCATGACCTACAAAAACAATAATTCACATTAGTATTTCTAAGAAAAAAAATTAAAAAGAAACAACA
The DNA here is from genome assembly GCA_007407185.1 of Glycine tomentella. NCBI lineage: Eukaryota > Viridiplantae > Streptophyta > Magnoliopsida > Fabales > Fabaceae > Glycine > Glycine tomentella. The sequence goes on along the minus strand of PYAF01000203.1, from coordinate 149,302 downwards.
AAAAATAGCTTAAAAATAAGAGACGAAATGGTTTTAAACTTTTATTGCTGGACTTTTAACAATTTCGGGGCATCCCTGAATTTGTTGAAAAGTACAACCATAGTCAAAATATCTGTTGGATTGCATACAATGAATATTTTCTCCACCTTCACCTTATCATCAACAATAATGTCTCTTATAAAGTGTAGTCTGAACATCAATGTGTTTTGTTGTTTCGTGGAATGCACCATTCTTTGATAAGTGAATAACACTTTGAGAATCACACATAATCTGTGGGATTCCGTCCCCTAATCCAAGTTCAGAAACCATCCTTTTTAACCATAATGTCTCTTTTACTGTCTTAGTTAAGGCTATATACTTGCTTCAGTAGTAGACAGAGATACTACATGTTGAAGATTAGATTTCCAGCTTACTACATTTCCACCAACAGTGAAAATAAAACATGTTAAGGATCTCCTCTTGTCTAAATCTGCAGCATAATCAGAGTCACAATAGTCTTTTACAAGACATTTGATTCTTTTATAGTAAAATTTAAACAGAAATCAGAAGTATCATTAAGATATCTTAATATCCATTTTACAACATTCTAATGTTCTTTTGAGGGCTTACTCATGAACATGCTCACAACACTAACCCCATATGCTATATCAGACCTAGTGCTAATCATTGCATACATTAGACTTCCAACTGCATTTCAATATGGTACAATTTTCATATAAATAGCTTCATCTTCATTTAAATCACATGTATTTTAATCAAAAAGAGCAACCAATGGTACACTAATAGACTTACAGAGATGCATAGAGAAAAGTTTAACAACCTTCTTGACATACACAGATTGAGATAAAGATAAGATTCTTTCTTTTCTGTTTCTCATTATATCCATGCCTAAGATTCTCTTGGTAGGACCAAGAATCTTCATGTCAAATTCTTTCAATAACATTTCCTTTAGTTTGTTAATGCATTTTATATCATGTGAAGCTATTAACATATATATATATATATATATATATTAACAAATAGGTATATTTATTTTCATTGTCTTTCATATAGTAGACACAATGATCATACTTACATCTTATAAATCCATGTGATAGAACAAAGTCATCAAACCTTTTGTACCATTTCTTGAATCCATTTAGGGACCTTTTCAGCAAACAAACTTTGTTCTCGGAGCATTTTTGTATGAAGCCTTCTGGCTACTCCATATAGATCTGTTCATTTAAACTTCCATGCAAAAAAGCATTTGTAACATCAAGTTGTTCTAATTCTAAATCAAGAATAGCAACAACAAATAAAATGGGTATAATTGAGGTGTGTTTTACTATAGGAGAGAATATTTCATTATAGTCTACTCCTTTTACTTGTGAGTAGCCTTTTTTTCCTAATTTGGCCTTATACCTCACCTTCTCCAAACCTGGGATTTCAGCCTTCAACTTGAAGACCCACTTGCATCCAATGATCTTTTTGTCTTTGGGTCTGTCAACCAAAAACCCAAGTTTGATTCTTCTTTAGTGAGGATATCTCTTACTCCATTGCCTTTAGCCACCTTTCTCGAGAATTCATGTTCATTGCCTCTTTGTAGGTTCCTGGTTCTTCTTGTTCAACAATTTCAGCAACATGCAAGGCAAAAGCAACAATATCAACATTAGTAAATCTGCTAAGGGGTCTAACATTCCTCCTAGTTCTATCTCTAGTCATAATATAATCATTTAGGTTGGAGTCCTTTTGATTTTCTTCAATAGTTGTTTGTGGATCATTAGCAAGTTGATCAAGAGTGTCTTCTTGATCTTCAGTTTCATCATGATTTTGAACTTGTTCTGAATCATCAATACCAGTAGTCTTTTCCACCTTCAATTGGGCATTTGTAGGTTCTTTAACCTATCTAATACCCTATACAATATCTTTATAGAATGTTAGTTCATCAAAAACAACATTTCTACTGATAATACACTTATTTTCAGATATTAACCAGAGCTTATACCCTTTTGTCCCTATAGGATATCTTACAAAAACAAATTTAAGAGCCCTAGAGGATAACTTATCTTGTTTAGTGTGAACATAAGCTAAACAACCAAAGCATTTCAGATAACTGAGGTTAGGAGGCTTACAATACCACATTTCCATGGGAGTTTTGAAATTAACAGTAGATGAATGAGACCTATTTATAACATGATAGGTAATAGCAACAACTTCTACCCAAAAAGATTTTCTAAGACCAGAATCAAATAGCATGCATCTAACTTTATTTTAAATAGTTCTATTCATTCTTTCAGCTATGCCATTTGGTTGAGGTGTCTGAACACAAGTTCTATGTCTTAGAATATCAAAATGTTTGAAAAAATCATTAAATTGATTATTACAAAACTCCATACCATTATTAGTTCTTAATGCTTTAACTTTATTTCCTGTCTTAGTTTCCACTTGAACTTTCCAGTCCTTAAAAAAATAAATGCTTGATCCGTTTGTTTCAAAAAATAAGTCCACACACGTATGAAATGAGAGTCTAGCACAAAAAGAAAATAACGGCAACCTGAAAGGGAACTAGGAATGTTGGGAGATCCCCACATATCAAAGTGTATATAATCCATGGTATTTTTAGTTTCATTCTTTCCTGAGTATTTGAGATTTCCATAGATACAAGTTTCACAGAAATCAACATGAGTAAAAGTTTTTAAAAATAAAATTCCTTGTTTATATAACATTTGTAATCCTTGATTACTAATGTGACCAAGTCTTTTATGTCAAAGACTCATTTGTCTTTCTACTGGCACTACAGGACTCAGATCCAACTGCTTCCCCATCTAGAAAATACATACCATTATTTAATATCTCTTTCATAAGAACCGAAGATCCTTTAACAACTTCAAGGGTTCCTTGAACACTCCTAAAGTTGTATCCACTTTTGTCTAACATTACTAGAGATATTAAGTTTCTCCTAAGGTTAGGAACCCATCTCACATTTTTGAGAACTTTAATAGTCTCATCCCCCATCTTAAACCTAACAGCTCCAATACTTGCCGGTTAGCAAGTTTGATTATTTCCCATCATCACCTTTCCACCTTTAATAAATTTGAAACAAATTAACCAATATTTTACTAATGTCATATGATACGTACTACCTGAATCCATCACCCACTCCCTCTCACAGGAAGCATTAGAGACAGTTAGAACCTCACCATCTTCAAAACCACTAGTCAGACTAGCATAATTTGTCTTATTCCCATTATATTGACCTTTTCCTTTTTTTGGACAATTTTCCCTAATGTGTCCTTCCTTATGACACATCCAACACGTCACTTTTCCCTTAACAGATGACTTATTCTTATTCTTAGTATTGTTTTTTCCTTTTCCTTGAGACTGACCCTTTCTCTTAAATTTCTTTTTAATAATCAGTCATTCTGCAATGACTTTTTATATATTGACTACCATTTCTAGTTCTTTAGATTTTAGGGCCCCTATTACATTTTCTAGTGACAGAGACTCTCTTCCATACTTAACCGCAGCTTTCACATCCTTGTAGGAATCAAACAAAGCATTTAGAAGTATAATAGATTGGTTTTAGTCAGTAATCTTTTCATCAATGTTAGCAAGACTAATAGTTATTCTCTTAAACTCATCTAAGTTATCATCTAAAGATTTATTGGATTCCATTCTAAAACCAAACAATTTTTCTTTTAGATATATTTTATTTGAGAGATATTTAGTCATGTACATAGATTCCAATTTTAACTAGATACCAGCAGCAAAAATTTCATTATTAACTTGTCTAAGAACATTATCACTCAAATGCATAATTAAGAGATTAAAGGCAGTTTCAAGAATATCATTTTTATCAGATTCAGATAAAGTTGAGGGCAAATCTTTCTCACCAACAAGTGCTTTAGAGCATTTTTGATGTACCAGTAGAACCCTAATCTTTTTGCGTCACATATTGAAGTCTCCCTTCTCGTCAAACCTCTCCACCTCTACTCAGGTTGATCCCATTATTAGGTGGCCAAGGGTCTGAGATAGAATCTAAGCACCAAAACCTGAAACGAGCAAAGAAGAGACAGGAAGCAAGAACCAAAGGCAACTAGACGCTCTAGATACCAATTGTTAGAGATTAAGCACACAATCTTAAAATGAAATTAGCTGAAGCATAGTAAAAGAAAGAAACACACGATAATTTACTTGGTTCAGTAACTAAGAGAAAACTTAGTTATCTACATACAAGGGAGCAAGGGAGTTGTAATCCCTTCCACTTGTACTAAACAATAAAAGAGTTACAAGAGTATACCACTCAAAATACACGGCCAACATCTAAGAACAATGAACACAAGATTACAGAAAGAAAATGAAGATTTACAGGGAACCAGAAATAACCCTTTACACTAGTGTTTGGCCAGTAAACACTTAAACCTTCACCGAGTTCCACTCCTCTGGTTCCTTGCAAGAATAGACCTCAAGAAAGAACCAGACATATATAAGAGAACCTCCACCTGCAATACAAACAAGAACAGAGACCTACACTACCATCGTCAACACTATTCAATAGACAAAGCTCAAGGTATTAATCGATGACATTAAACCATAACAGAGTTAGGCCACATCGAGAATGAGAGAGGAAGACAAAGAGAGAAAAAAGGCACAAAAGCTTCAAGAAAGAGAATAAAGAAAGCGAAAAGTTAGAAAATGAAAAATGTACCAATTTCCCTTTAATACAAACCTTATGTATTAATGAAACAGAAGGAAAAACGCACCATATGATATTTAGGTCATTCTCATTATTTCCTTGGGCTCCATATACTCAATAGTATGGATGGTATTTATTGCCGATTCGATAGCAATTATTGAGCGGAAATAATATAAAGTGCTAGATTTTATTTATTGCTCTTGCTGCCTCCAAATATGACTTAACTATAAGTGGTAGGGCAGTGGCAGACCCACACCAGTTTTCCTGTCCGCACGTGCGGACACAAACATTTTATCTTTTTCTTTTTATAATATTTTGCTCTGAAGCTCTCAACCTCACCTCCTCTCCCGACTGCCACCGTCGACCACTCGGGCACTCGGCCACCAGAGTCTCATCGCCGACACTGTCGGCCATCGTCATGCAACACCTTCGTCCTTCAATCCACGACTCCACGTTCTCGTCGCACAACACCTTCGTCCTTCATTTGCTCCCCCCGTCGGCAACAACTTCATTTACTCCCTTGGCCTTGACGTCCACCGCATCGACAACTGCGACTTGTTCTGGCTGAGTGGCTGTTCAAGAAGTTCATTGCTGATATATTCCCCCGTAATTAGGTGTGATTTTAAGCTTAAGTTGGCATAGCAAACATTTGCTAATGTATGCATCAGATGGGTATTTGTTTAGTTTTTAAGCTAAGTAATACCATCTTGTGTATCATTATTGTTGCTCTCACTGGCTGGTGCATTGTTGTGTTATGATAAATGTGGGAAACTTGGGGGGGTGCTTTATGATAATGCCTGTTTTTTTTACTAGTTAAGGTTATTTATTCGAATTTAGCCAAGAGTGTTTAGGAGCTCTTCTCAAAACTTTTCCAATCCACATTGCATGATGATTACTCTGTTTTTCAGGTTGTTGAGCCTAATGATAGGAAAATTAGAAAGCTATGTGAGTATGCTTCTAAGAATCCATTGAGAATTTCAAAGGTAATATTATTCTTCATAAATCTCCCCTTTTTTGTCACTTCTAAGCCAATTGTTTCATGCAACCATTAGGCTAATTTAATATTTTGAATGAGGCTATGCTAAAGGAAATCAATCATATTTAATACTTTAAATAAAGGAATTGCTATTGAATTTATTTAGTGACCTCCAATGTGCTGAATGTTTTCAGCATTTCTTCACCTAAAATCATATTTGGAATTTAATCAATTTAAACCATCCAAGATTCAGGCACCATAAGACTATTACATTGCAGAAGCCATTTTGAAATTTATGGACATTTTTGAGTTCTTTGTGCCCATGTCTTATGGGTCTATGGGTACTTCTTAAACATGTTTTTGTGTAAAACTCTTTCTTTTTAATTTAATTTTTTCAGTATTCTGAAGCAGGGTTGTGCAGTGTGAATTTGTCCTCCTGTAGTCCTATTTGCTAGTGACTAAAGCATCTTATAATAAAAAGTTCTGGTTCATTTGATTTTTTTCCTTGTTAGATGCAACTCTTGAGTATAGTATTCAAACATGCTTCTTAATCTTGCTGGCCACTATTTGCCAATAGTTTATTAGGGATCATACATGTTAAACTTTAGAGGGGTTTATATCAAAACTATGTCAATTGCCTCAAGAAGTGGGTGATAGAAAGGTAATGTTGACTTTTTCATTCATCATTATAAATAGAATGATGATGTATGGATGTACTGAGTATATTCTTATATTTGTTTTGGAGGATTGGTAAAATTTGGGGACTTAATGTTTGGTCAAACTATTATTTGTATCTTATTACAAAAGCAACTATATAAAGCGTCGATTTAATTTTTTTTTTTTACAAAAAAAATTTCAGGGGCGCTACCCCTGAACCCCTGCCACTAAATGTGCGGAAATAAAAAAAAATTCATAAGTATGCCATTGTGGTAGGGTATACTATTTTGGAATTGTTAATTAATCTTGTATTACCCACTTGTATATATATTTGTTTGTTGATAAAAAACAAACAATTGTATTGTATGACCAATATATAAAATAAAAATAGAAATAATAATACAAATTAAATTAATTAATTAATATAAGTTAAATATTATTTATGAAATTCACCATGAAAATATTATTAATGAAAATAAATTATATTAACTTACATATATTTTAGTTTGTAATTAATTCAATAAAAGGATTTGTGAAACCATGCATATTTTGTTCATGCTAGGATGTGAGTTTAATTTGGTTTATTTCATTTTTTTTCTTTCTTTCAAAACTTACGTTTTTGTTTAAATGTGTACAAACAGGTTCTCAAGAGAAATAATGAGAAAGGAACCTAAAAGATATATGACAATTTGAAAAGTAAATGTTACCCCATGAAGAGCACGATCATGTTAATGCCTAGCATGCACAGTCGTGTGCCAGGTGCAAAATAACCTATTATGATGTTTAATAAAATATTTTATCTATTAATTTCTTAACCAATATCGATATAAGACAAAATTAATAGGATTTAAAGTCTGCGTATCAAAGTACACTACACAACAAATGCTTATTTATACAGAGGTTAATTATTTTAATTATATATAATTAGAGAATCCAAGCTAAAGCTTACTATTAATTAAGCCGCTTTTATTAAAAGAATTATGTTATTATATTTTGATTTTCGACACTCCCCCATGCCAAAGCTTACAAAGCTCTTAACTTGTTAGGAAATAATTTGTTCCCAACAAATAAATAGAAAACATAAAATTTTTATGTTTGAGCTCCACCAAAAAAGTAGTTTGAAGAAAAATAATCAAGAATGTTAGAGAAGTCAGAGAATTGCTAAAAAAATATATATCTTTCTCAAATAGTTGGAATGACAATCAGCAAGAGAAAATTCATGACAAGCAAAGTATATAAGGTCTATTCTTCTTAGAACCACATTTTGAAGCTTCAAACTAATAATTTTGGAGACCCAAACTAATTAAACTTTAAACTAAGACAATGCAATGGAAGTCATATTGTCGAGTAAGAAAATGAATGCAAATAGCTAGTGACAAAAAATGCGAACCAAAATAAGAGCTGAGAAACAAAAGAGTGTTGGAATAGCTTGAAATTGAGTGGGCTTTGTGCACCTCAGTCTGACAAGCCTATCACTGTCACGCGGAAGTTATTTGGTGCATCTTGGAGACGTGAGTGAGGGTGCAACACGTCCATGGTCTATCTGTGACGCCATAAACAACACCCTTAGATTGGTAAAAGACACTTTGGATGATGGATTTGGTTGCCAAATAGCTCACTAGAGTGGAGGTGGAAATCGAAAAGTTCGTCAGGAAACACACCAAAAAAGGATGATGACAATATAGGCGACCAAAAATTTAGTTCTTTGTCGAGAAATGAACGGCGAGAAAAGGACAAATTAGACATGTGCACAATTTGCAAAACTTTTAACTCTGAGGACAATGGATCCACCCCATAGGCATGACTCTCAATTAAGATCCGTCTATCGAACTCTCAATAGTCAACACCATGTTAAAAGAGAAAATAAACAAATACATATTTCACTGAAAATCATGTGTCAAAGGTACACTACACAACCAATGCATGTTTATATATATATATATATAGATTAATTACATTGGTTATACATTATACATAGTCTAAATCAAAGATTATGTGCCTATGAATTATTATTAATGGAATCAAAATATTATATTTTGATTTTCAACATTATATATTTATTATATTTTTTAAAATTAATTTATCAAATACTTTTAATTCAATAAAATAAATTAACAATTTCTAATTTTTAACTAAAAATTAAATTTTCAATTTTCATTTAACATGTCAATTACATTTTTTGCCAAACAAATATTAAGTTTCATTTGCATCATACATAAATAAAATCACTCAACAATAAAACTGAAATTTTAATTTTTATTCTCCTTATCATTGTGTCCAAGTAAAAGCAATTCAATAAACACTAACATGTGGTTTAATAATCTCCTTATTATACATGCTCCTCAAGCTAATTGTCCTTTTCCTTGTCCTTGTTGTTCTTGTCCTCTTTCTGAGACACTGCATCTCTAGGCTTATCATCATAGTGTATTAATGTAATTAAAATCCGAAGAATGAGTTTAGCAACTTGAGGAGGGCTATATCCAATTGGAAAAAACCCAAAAACCAAACACAACAAGATGATGGAACTGTACAGGACTCCAATAACAGTTATAATAAGGGCAAGTGTAGAGTTATTGGCCACAACTAGACGTACAGCCGCCATAAATGCCACCGGTACTGTCAAAAAGGCAAGAACCAAACCACCCATTGCAATCATAGTTGCTTGTGTTGCCAATTTATGATCAAAAACAAAAGCCAACAACATAAGTCCACATGCAATGACAGAGCTATACATAGCTATTATGTTGAAGATGGTGAATACCCAGAATAACGGTTTATGAGCGAAAATTGCTGTCCCTCTATTTTTTGGGTTTGGATCATCAGGACCGTATACACCTCCTGGCATAGTGAAAGCAGCTGCAAATGTCACAGTTACCATCAATGTGGCCACAACTAAAAATGTGTTCAAGAGATCTTTCAAGCTCAATTCTGTTTTGGGTGATTGTTTATGTTGAGAACGCAACATATCTTTTACTTTCATGGGGACACCGGCTTCTTTTAACACTCGATTGGCTAGAAACTACATCACAATTTGAAGTTATGCGTCATTAACAAGTAGAGTTTCATGTTGTGATTAGTGATATATATCTAATGATAGAATTAAATGAAATAATATGCAGTAGAATATAGTGAAATAGAAATTATAATTCTACTATTTAGGTGTATTTATGATGAAACCAAAGAGTATTTCAAACAGTACTACTATAATACTCTATTTCATATAAAATATAATTGATATTCATATCTCAAATGATAAATTTAATATTATTTCATGTCTTTTTATATAATTAATTTTATGTCATCTTTTTTCATCTATTGAAACATACTACTATATTGCATGAAATCAATATAAAGCCTTAACCACTTCATCCCTTGATATTAATTATTAATTGAACATACCTTTCGAATCGCCAGTTGATTGTTGTTAACAATATCTCGAGCTGTTAACCCGTTGTTATTCAAGAGACTCATATTAGTCCTCTTATCTTGTGTAATAAAGTACAAAACTTTAGGAAATAAATTTTTTGAAGCCAAATGCAATGGTGTGTTCCCATCACAGTCTTTCTGGTTTATAGTAGATTGATCAATCTTACAATTTTTCATAAGGCATTGCACCACATCACTTCTTCCATTCTTTGCTGCAACGTGAAGAATGTTTTGACCCTTTTGATTGAGGAGAACAAAAGGATTAATATTCCAGTCACGTTGAAGGAAATTTTGGACAATCTCAACATGACCTCTTTTGCAAGCAAGGTGAATAGGAAGATGACCTTTCATGTTCCCTTCCAAGACAATTTGATATGAGTTTTTTGATGAATTTTCTAAGAGTGTATGAAATCCCTGACCATAACCAATGTAAGCCGCATAATGCAAGGGAGTACCTCCATCTTCATCCCTTAAATAAACTAGCTCAGGTCTTTTCACTAGTATATAATTTATTAGATCTACAGTTCAACAAAACAAAGTAAAATAATTTGATTAGGAGCTTGCAATGGGCAGATTAGAGAATATTAAATATATTCTATTAAATATTTTAATTATTTAAAAATTAAATATTTTTTTACATTTATGATAAATAATATATTTTTAATAAAAATTAAGTTGTAGCTTGTTAATATATTTAGGTGTCTAATTCTTCTTATTTACAGTTGCATTTACCAAATTTTATATCTGAATTCATTTAGACCTATAACCTTTATATATATATATATATATATATATATATATAAAATTTATTTAAACAAGTTTTATGGTGAATTCTATTATAATAAGTTATTTCTAACTTATTTTTGTAATTTTCATGGTCTTTTATATTATAAGTATAAGTAGGCTAAATATAGATGATAGGAGTATTTATGTCATTTATGAATCTGAATTGACTCAAATTATCTCAAACAATTAATTTGGTTTGATATTTTTTGTGTTTTGATCAAATTTGACCCAATCCGTTTAAATTCGTTGAATTTTGGATTGCATCACAAGTTTAATATCCTGACCCACCAACATTACTCATTGACCCGTTAATTTGTATTAAATTATTATTATAATAATTATTACGAAATTTATAAATAAATATGAAAATATAAATTTAATATAGAAATAGAAAAAATAAAACAACCTCCCTATTGTGTAAAATTCACATTGAAAAAGGAAATAGACCTTTTCCCTTATAAATTGGAATAATTTTTATATTATTATTTATTTTATATATAGTATTTTTAATTTTAAAAAAATAATTACTATTATTATTAGATTTAGTAATCAAGAGTGAGATTGTTTCTTCTTTTCTCATCAATTCTAATTATTTCATTGAATCATCTCACAGAATTAGGATTTGAACTCCTGGTTATAAAATATCTATTTTGTTTTTTAATTTGTTTCAAACTATTTTAGATATAGTTGAAGTTTTAATTGTACTATTCATTTGACTATTTGATAATATTATAATTTTTAAAGTATACTATAATAGTTTTTGTTTTTGGATTTTTAGGCTTTGTGAGTGTGATGCTTGAACCTGTTTATTATATTTCAATTTTTAAATCATGTTTAACATAATCTGTTAGTCTATGTGATGATGATGACAATAATGTAATTCCTTCCCTAATCTTTTCTTTCACTATTTGACTATATAACAATTTTAAATAATGTATTCAATATTTCATTTAATAAAAATTTTAGCTTATAAAAAATCTTAGATTTTAAAAAATAAAAGATAAATTTAAATATTTTGACTCGTTGATCAAACCCAACTCAAATTGTTTACAAACGAATTAGTTTGACTTAAATTTTAATTTTTTTCTTAAAAAACCAATCCAATTCAATCCATTCAAATTTGATTAGATTATATCATAAATTTAATCAAACTCAACCAAAATCAATCCAGATACACCCTAGTAGATGAGTAGCCATTTAAGTCTAGTTAATTAATTACAAATTCGCATGAGATGCGACAAACGCCCTCTATAAAACAAATAGGCTCATGAAATTATTCCCTAACGTTTAGCTCCCTTGGCAGTTGGCATGCAAGTGGCAAGTATAGTTTAAAAATAATTAAATAAACAAACATGTAGGAAAAAAAATAAAATAAAATAACTAAAAATAAAAAATTATATCTATCGTATAGTTTGCGGGTGTTGACTTGCTATAACCTGCGATTGCAAACTTCAACCTGTTTAGTTCATAATGTACAAAAAAAAAAAAAGTAAAAAGAAACACATTTAAACGAATTAACCTGTATTTTTTGTGGTCTTCGCACAAATTCTAAACAATACGATTAACTTGCAGGTTTAAACTTATAAACTCAGCTCTATAACTTATATGAAATTCTTATAATTTAGATTTGACCCTAACTCAATTTTATTGCATTGGTTGTAAGATCTCTCTAATACACCCCCTCACATCTAAGATTGGATATCTCACATGTAGTTTTTAGGACTAAAACTACTGCAAGTGGTCTGATAATGGGTGACTTGATAAGCCCAACATGAGTAATTATTAAGATAGATTCTGAATCTCTAATACTATCTTATAGTTCAGGTTTGTATATAACTTAACAAAATCAATTTATAAGGTATGGATTACTCTACTGACATCCTATATATTTTAATTGGACCATATTACTGGTCGATAAGAAGTGTTTAATTAAAATACCATAAATATATAGTCATTGATTTGAAAAGAAAAATAAAGTAATAAAAGAAGGAATACCAGGCTTCCGTTCCATTATGGCTGCATGAAGTGGAGAGTTTCCAAGGCACCGTGGAAGATTTGAAGGTAATGGAACATCCAATAGAAGATTAAGAATTTCCACGTTCCCATTAATAACTGCCAAATATAACGGTGATTGGTTTGACTTGTTCAAAGAATGAACCACATCCTTATCTGCAAGTAAAATCAGATTGAACACATCAAGATGCTCACTGTAGACAGCCTCGTGCAAAGGAGTGTCCCCATATTCATTCTTTTCTTTTGTTAGCTTTTTAGCTTTGTTGAGAATGAACTTGACTATAGTGGATTTCTTAGACCTCACAGCAACATGAAGTGCAGTATCACCTCTCGCGTTTCTTCGAATAAGAAGCTCTTGAAAGTGATCAGAAATCAGCTCTACAATATTTAGCTTCCCCTTATCTGCTGCCACATGAAGCAATGAATCACCAGTCCAGGTGACTTGATCAAAAATAGCAGACAAAGGTAGGTTCCTTTGTCTACAAACTTGCTCCAACACGTTAACAAAGTTATCCATATCTCCTTTTTCAACAGCTTCATTAAACTCAGAATTCATAACTTTTTTCTCCCCAACAAGTTCCGTGTGCAGCAGTGGTCTCGGTTGTGAAGCTGCTGCACCTTGTTGACTTGAGAATTGTGTGTTCTTCAGTTTCTTCATCCTCTCGCTGCATCTCTGTTTTGCATCATCCAAATTGATAGAATTTTGCGAATGATTCATGATTTAGGTTAATGGATTAACGCCTTAATCAAATGCACTAAAGGCAGGAAGATTAAGGTTGTAATGTAAACCTGCAATACCTATATATATATATATATATAAATTAAGTGGTTAGTAATAATGATACATTGGTCTATAATAATTATTTTATTGATGAATTAAATAATTAATTCCCACGTACTATTATCAAAGGATGGTTGTAAATATAAGCATTGTTTTCATTTAACTCGAGTTTTAGTATTGGATATGTAGTTGTGTAAGTTAAATTAGTAAATATTGGAAGGAGTTTTGTTATCGATGCATAGGGCCAGCCCAAAAGTAAATAACTAAAACTTAAATTATAGACTCATTAACAAAATAATATTTGCTATTAGATTTTGAAAAGCAAAAACAATATTACACATGTTAGTAAAAAGGCACAGTATGTGACTTTCTTATTTAAAGTAAGAAAAAAATTTCTTTAATTGGATCTTACTATATTACCTCTAGAACGATTTTAAGAGTATAGTTCATAAAAAGTACTTTTGATATATATATATATATATATATATATATATATATATATATATATATGGGGGTGGTGTTTGTAAAATTGTGAATGTATGTAGTGCGTAGCTTTATTAATTAGAAGCATATATATAATTATTTGTTGACGTGAACTTAGTTTTTTTAAAATTATTTTCTTGTGAATTGTAATGCACTTATGGTTTGATCCTAAATTTAGGTTTAAGTATTATTTCTTTATAATTACAATAGTTATTTTTGCTAATCCTTACATTTTAATCTTATTGTACTTCTAGCGTCGTTATATCCAAATTCTTTAAAATTACTACAAAATTAAAATTAGTGTTGTAAAACCGCTAAAGACTTTGGTGGCCGCGGCTTTTAACTGTGCCATAAATTTAAAAACAAAGTTTCTTTTTCATGATTTTTTTTTCCTTCTAACAACTTTCAAATTCTTTGTTAGACGACTTTAAATAACAAAGACTAAAAGGATTAAAAATTGTAACTATAAAGATTAAAATGAAATATTTAAACTATAAGAATTCAAAGAGAAAGTTATTACAATTATATGAACCAAAATGTAATTAAACCCTAAATTTATTTGCGTTCCCACACCACGATCTAGAAGAATTGGAAGACGACGTCAACGATAAAATTTAAACTCGCATTATTGTTCGTATAATGACAAGCTTCGTTTGTGATAGCAAGGCCAATCCAATTGCAAAGAGTTTATTACAAAGTCAACTTGACTTGGTAAAGTAATCGCAACAGATATAAACCCGCAATGAGTGTATATAAATTAAGTAATCAGTGATACATCATTTGTTTTTTGCTAGTTGGAGATAACAATTAGTTAGTGAAACATCTATCTACAAATTATTACTTTGAATGAATAAATTGTTTGATTCAAGTGGTATTAGATTAAACATCTATAAATAAGACTTCATATTCGAATTTTATAGATAAAAAAAATGTAATTAAAAAGGAAAAATTTACTAATAATGACTAGTTAGGTTACTCAATAGAAATTAGTTATTAATAAAATTAATGAATAATTCGTAATAATAATGTCATTATAAAAATTAAAATAAACTACTTTATTAATGAATTAAATAATTAATTCGCAGCTATCATTATCCAAGTATTTAGCATGTGAATGTTTATGGTAGATAGCAATATTCGGAGCATATATAATTCTTGGTTGACGCGAAGTCAGTTTTTTTAACAATTTTATTCATAAAATGTTAATTTTTCGATCCTAGGTTTAATTTATTTCTGTTCCCACACCACGGTCATGGAAAACCGAAAGATGCCGAATATGATAAATATTACTGTTACAAATGGATCAAACACCTTTTCTTTTGCCGAAGTTTCTTATGCTATATCATATGGTCTTCTTTGATGGTTCCTGCCTAATCCTCCACATCAGGAGGAGGGGAAGAGGAAGGGGAGATATATACAAAAAGACGATTTGACTCTCATGTCACACTTCAGCTCATAAGTGATATATAATGCGTATTTGAAAATGAATAAGTCATTTTACTTAGAGGGTTCATCCCTTTTTATATTGACCTTAATGGGCCTCAGGTTTATTGTCCTGCACGTCTTAATTATTCGTTGTGTAATACACCTCCTAATCATACTTAGGTATTTCTAATCAAATAATTTACCCGTCATCTGCTTATGTTGAGAGTCGAGATGTACCGTTTGAAGGGGGTATTCCGTTTGGATGAATACATGACCGAGAAGAATATTCAGCTTGGATGTATTAGGTGTTCCCTCACGGAATACTTTATCCAGTATACTAACTTGTCTAATGATTATGCACCTTAATTAGTACGAAGTAACCGTTACAATAAATTTAAACTCACGTTACTGTTTGAATGAGGACACATTCTTTGGGACAGCGAGGCCAAGCCAGTGGCAGAGTTTATCAAAAAGTCAACATGACAATCTTAATTTCTTTGTTGATTCAGTGGAGACTGCAATATACATTATATTTATATTATTGGTTGGCTTACCAACATAGGAGAAGAACCCGACTCGATTTTCTTAAAAAATAGAGAAATCAGAACCAAGTCAAAATGATACAGATCAACCCCTGCTATCGATGAAAGATTTATTATCTCTATGGGATTAAATCCTGAATTTTTTATTGGAAATTTAAGAGAAATAAAACATAATAAAGATTATGGAAGTAAATATTCTCGCATTTATTGCTATTGCACTGTTTATTCTAGTTCCTATTGCTTTTTTACTTATAATTTACTTAAAAATGATAAGTCAAAGTGACTAATTTCATTTAAATCTGACTTCTTAATTTTTATCAATGTAATCAATGATTAAAAAAAATGAAAAAAGGTTTTCAATTTTGAGTCTTAGTCTAAAAGAAAAAAAAAAGAGATCGAACTACAATCAGCTTAATCCAGATAGTAGAAATCAAATATTTGCTTGCCATTCAAACACATTGTCCAAAGGGGAAGATCAAATTAGCTCTAATTCAAGAAGCCTAGCTCTAAGTAAAAATAAGCATAATTAAAAATATAAAAAAATCCAATTTCTAAATTAACACAAAATTATATTGTAAGTACTACAAAACAGAAAAAATGAATTAATTAATAAATATAAATTAAGTATTATTAATGAAAATAACCAAGAAAGTATTATATTTTGATGAAAATAAATACGTATTTCCATAAATATATTAATTTAGTATGTTATTTAATAAAGGAATTCTACAATGATTACCAAAGAGCTTTTCTTTTTACAAGAACTGCATTCCCTCAGATCATTGAAATGATTAATTGTAAATAAAGTAGAAATTTGATCAAAATCTCTAAGACTTGCAAAAGAAGTTATTACCCTAGTTAGGCAATGAGCTGCAGCATGATTACCCAAGAGCTTAAGCAACTTAGTGGTTAAAGTCTGCACTAGTGCACAGCACTAGACCCATATGAGGAGAATCAGCGACGGACACTTGGGGCAATTGCTCCTACAAATTTTACAATTTTTATCAATATAATATATTTATGTAATTATATATTGCCCCATAATATAAATTGCACCATAAAAATCAATCTATCATAACGGAGTCGCGAATATGGGAGGACTGTTTGGGCATTATGGAGAAATAGGAACGATATCACATTCAAAAGTGCAGCCTGCGACGCTGGACGAGATCAAATACAGGGCATTGAGCTGGTATAAAGCAAAGGTGAAGGTGTAGTTATTGTGGTCACCTTGTCAAGTGTTCTTTATGTTTTATCCCTATAGATTGTAAAGCTAGGTAGCAAATAATCATTTGTGGCAGACTTTGAGTATGTTTGGTTTTCAATTATAATATTATGTTTGAGATAAAAGTAATTTTATCGATTGATTAGAATTATTATTTTTATATTTATTTTATTTTTATCCGTTGAATTTATATTGGAATACGTGTCACAATACTTTCAACTTCAAATCAAACATGCACTAATTACGTACTGAGATGATTCCAAGTACAGGCATGATATTTGTAGGGCAACCGGTAATGCATGTTTCAAAACGGGGTGATGCCGAATATCTTATAGAGTTGAGACAATCATTGCTATCAATATACTAATTTATTTGCTGTGCAAGAAAAAGAAAAATATCGAAGTTGCAAAGACATTATTATTGTGAACTTTTCTACGTAGACTGTGTACTACTTAGACTCAACAAATCTTTATACTCAATGGCCGATCAAGTAGGTTACCTAGATTCATAGAATCTGAGTGGATTACTACTACAGGCGACACATATGACGACGGTTCTAAATCACATATGACGACAGTTTTAGAATCGTATTTGTTGCGAGTGTCGTTGTAAATTGGAGCTTTTGACAACGGTTCTCAAAACCGTCTTTGTATCTTTTTTTGTTTTTTTTGCAAAACATACAAAGATGGGAAAACATACAAAGATGGTTGTTCCAAAAACCATCTTTGTATATGCACAAACAAAAACGGTTTTCTGAATTACAAAGACGGTTTTTGCAATAATGGTCTTTATTTCTCTATTTTGTTTAATTTTTTTTTGTAAACGAAGATAAGAAGACGGTTTTCACCAAAACCGTCTTTGTAGGTGAGCATAAGAAAACGGTTTTATGAAGAACCTTCTTTGTTTTTGTAATTTTAAATTTTTTTATTTAAAAAATAAGTTAAGAAGACGGTTATTACAAAATCGTCTTTGTTTGTATACTTACGAAAACGGTTTATGCAATAATCGTCTTTGTTTCTCTATTTTGTTTAATTTTTTTTTGTAAACGAAGATAAAAAGACGGTTTCTACCAAAATCGTCTTTGTAGGTGAACATACAAAGACGGTTTTCTGAAGAACCATTTTTGTTTCTATAATTTTAAAATTTTTTTTATTTAAAAAAAGAAGTTAAGAAGACGATTATTGCAAAAACCGTCTTTGTTTCCCTACTTTGTTAATTTCTTTTAATAACAACATCTACGAAATTGGTTTCTATATATACTACCAAATGAATTTAAAAAATACATCACATTAAAGGAATTTTATTCTATAAAATTAAATAAAAAATCAATTTGTTAATACACTAAAATTTGAAATTCAGCTTAAACACTGTAAATTTAATTTAACACAAAATTGTATCTCCATGTAGGTAGCCATAGCCATCATTCGCCAATCACCAGTACCATGCATAGCAGCATTTCCTCATGCCCAGACAATAAATTACAAAAGAATTTACCTCTTGAAAAGAACAATAGGTTTACTAGATGTGTGATCATGTACAATCATGGAGCCAAGATTAAGGGTGCAAATAAGTAACTAAAAGATACCAAGAGATACTCTTCAATTTTAACTCACTACTATTTGTATGTAATTCAATAGCTACTATTTCAAAAATCACCAAAATAAAGAATCTCAGAACTGTTCTACATGCATGCATAGTGCTGGAAGGGCATAGCCATGTTCAGACAGTTGTTATCAAACAACAAGTAAATGCTATCTCTGTAACCAAAATGAAGAAAGAAAATTGTCAACCTATTCCCTTACATAACCAATAATGTCTCACCAAATGCAGCAACAATTTCTTACCTATCAATTTGTATCATATTATTGACTGACTATTTATATCCCTATGTTCCAAGAATTTTCTCTTCATTACAAAGGAATAAAAGCTATATAAACAATATAATAAGAACACAATTTTGGAATTGGCTCAAACTATCATTGAAGACCTGCTAAGCTGCGAAGAGCATTCTCTGCAGCTTGTTGTTCAGCAGCCTTCCTTGTCCTTCCCATACCAACACCTATTTTCTCACCAGTGAATAGTACCTAAACCCGGGCACAAGGCAAATTTACAACACAGGTTATGAATCAATTAAAACAGAGAAGAGCAAAACTTATTTCAGATCCAAGAGTAACAAAAGTTGAAGAGTTTAAAACCACTAATCAACTAATGCATATATTACAACTCATTCTACATAAACAAAGAGTAATGCAATCATATAACAAAAATGTTAAATAAGATGTGCATAAAGAGGCATATTTAATAATAATGATAATAACAACAAGAACAATAACAATAAAAAAAATTTATATACCAAGCACACATAACTTTCACTGACCTCCACCGAAAACTGCAAGTCTTTGCTGGTACTTAAAATAGACTTCAATTCAACTTGTAAAGGAAAAACATGAAATTGCACTTCAAGAAAAAAGACAAAAATTATCAATTAGGTGCAAAAGTCATACATACCTTAGAGTTATACCGCCTCCCAATTTTCCAGCACTTGAATAGATATAGGGGGTAAGAAGTTCAATTTTCCAGCTTCATGTTGAAAATCTTTGCTGTTAGAAGAGGCATGATTCTGAGATATCCCATCCTCTGCAAAAACTTAGGTCAATAATACAACATAGAACAACAACTATGGATTGGCACCAACGAAAATAAAATGCTAACAAGTACTTAGAAACAAGCTGGTCCCAGTATCTGGGATTTTCAAACCCTACAAACTACTAGGAGATATGGTTGGATAATTCAACAAGGACAACATTAGAATCTACCAAATGATATGAACTTATGAAGGAAAAATGAAAGAAAACACAAAAAGAAGAAAACACCCAACAACAATAGCCTTTTTCCCACTAGGCAAAAGTAAGAAAACACCCACAAAGAATAAATGCATTCGTGCACAACTTCAGCTCTCTCCAATCCAAAGTGTATAAAATGAGTATTCGTTGTGAAGTAAATTTCCTAATTTTATCATTGAAGGAAGGAAGTGAATCATAAAGAAAGCATGGTCAGGTCTCTCCAATCACTGTTAATTTGTAACATCTTGCTGCAATATTCAATTATTAACAGTTGGTTTTCTTTTTGAGTTCAATCCAAACAAACAAAATAGAGTCGACTATGTTAACACAAAATCAAGGCATGAGGGATGTTGTTCCTGCACCATTCAAAGAAGGCAGAAGGGAAAAATAGAAAGTGGGGACATCCAAAATGTGAAATACAATGCATTCACGGGTTTAATTTTGAACATGTACAAGATACATGCTACTAAACTATGTGATATTACTTCTGATTTAACACTTGATCTTTCAAACAGTACATCATAACTATATTAATACCAACATAAAAACTCGTTAAATAATCATGGAAAATATTTATAGTAGTCAAATACAAACTGGCCATTATTCCATTTACACACACAGTTCATCATACTTAATAAGAGTGTAAAATAAGATTCAAAGGCTTTAAATCCGAATATATCAAGAAAATAAACATTACCTGATGATACCTGAGACTTACACGGAACAATTTGCCTCTGCAAATCAAAAATAGAAGTTACCTGCATATAAGCAATATTTTCAACACAGGAAATTTTACAGTAATACAAAAAACCACTTCAAACTTTGTCAACAATGGGAAGCAACAAAATGCATGCTTGACAGGAGGTCCAAGCAAATCAGGTTCTGAGACAAGGTTGGGAAAAATACCATGAAAATAAAGCATATATTTGCAAAACTAGAATATGGAAACCCTAAAATAGCATAATTTGTTCCATACTTTGAGAATGAATCGATGTTCATGAAGGTCCAGGGTTGATGACATTTGAAATAATACCAGCAGTTGGCTGAGAGGTTTCATGTCTGAATTTAACACTGTTTGCCATGGGTCGGGTGGCTAAATCACCAGAAAATTTATCATCCTAAAAAGAATAACACAAAATATATATAAAAAATAAAATTATTGTAGCATCTACAAATGTTCCATGCACAAACAATAGTACTGGCCAAAACACGTCACAGAGACAACATGAAATCCACTACTAAGAATTACTAGAAAGTTTGAAAATACATTGCTACAACAAGACCAGAAATAACACATTGAAAACCAAGGACAATATTATAGGTTGGCTTAACCTTCGTTCGACTTCTGCACCATTCATTCCTTCACTGATGGGGGCATTAGCATTATCATTTGGTACATCCTATCATCCGGGGAACATGGTGATATAAGAGCAACAGATAAACAAGCATAATCCCTGTCAGCCATAGTACAAAGATATACTTCAAACCTCTTGTGTCCTTTAGTTGTTAAATAACTTCTTAAATCATCCCAAGCAGGTCGTAATCTCACTAATACACTAGTATCACGTTTGTATGACACAAAGCAAGCAGTGAGACACAGAATCTCTGCATATCAGAATGGTTCCAAACATTTAGGTGTAATTAATAACCACATTACATGCCAAGAAATTCATAGAAAAAATGACAAGTTTACACAGGTAGTAAATATAAACAAGCAAAAACTGAAACTGTAAACAAGAGAGAATCAACACGATGTGAAAATGTAAAAACTCTTAAATGACCAATTAACCAAAATACAATATCATAGAAAGCAGAATATATCACATATCAATAAAACCCAAAATAATGTCATTCTTTGTCTCTCTCCTATGTTAGTAATAACACATTCCTAATTCAGTCAAAAATTACTAAGTAAAACTCTACTCTTCTAAAAATCCAAATATCTGAAAAGTGAATCCCTATATCTGAGTAATCGCAAGAATGAAGTGAATAGACAAACCAGTTTAAAACCTATGTATATCCAAGCCAAAGCTGTGTACTTTACCCATAAATACCTGTTCAATTTGATTGTATACTCACTCCCCACACAGAAGTGTTATTGTGTGACCCATAGACAACTACAAGAAGGGTTTGCAAACAATTTGATTGTATCCACTCAGCTGCCTTGGATGATGATACATGGAGACTCCATTGAACCACTCAAGTCATTTACTTGTTGGCACACTATCTTGATACAAATGAATTACAAAACCAGATAACAACATACATAAGAAATACTAGTAAATCTTAAAGCATATGTGTGTGATAGTAACAAATAGAGAGTACAATAATACAATAATGCAATTATCGCATTGCGATGTTTGAAAATTACCAGAATGTTAAAATATTGTCCATAACCAACTTATACAACATCAGCATTTATCAAAATATAACAGCACGCTAACTACAATTCAGAATCCAAACTTGTTCTAACTTTCCAACAAATGTGTTGCCCATTGCTTGCGAATTGTAGAAATTTGGTCACAATCCAATGGTGTTCCATCGCAAAACCACTGCAACATTAACATGGATCAATTCAAATTAGTTTAATGTAAATCACAATTGTATATGAAAATTGTAATTGAAGAATCATAATGGGTTAAGTTTGAATTATACCTTGCTCCAGTCATCCTTCAAACCCCCAGTAACTATGTTCCACATCCAATACATTACATAATACCCACACTCATATCCTCCGGGTTGAACATGGCTCTAAATTCATCAACAAACAGATGCAATTGTTTACATTAAAAAAACTTATATATCGTCAATGGATACAAAGCAAGCAGTTTGAAACACTAACTTTTAACTCAATCCAATTGGGTGTAGATGGATTAGCTTTACCGTCTCTCCTGGTCTTGAACGTCTTTATTGCATTGATTTATTTTGTAATAGATCATAATTATGGTTAATGTGTACAGTGAATATGTAGCTAGGCTTTGACATTCATCAAAGGTATGATGCCAGAAACAACTTGTTAATTACGGCCTTTATGTGAACATTGGCCTTCTTACGCAACGAACACATCCATACCACAGTGTCCTTGGTAGGAGACAGTATAAAGAGCTGCCAATGGGCCCTGGATTTTTCAAATTAATACTCATAGTTAGGAGGTACATTTTAAATTTTGTAAACCATGTATTTTTTACTTACTGATTAAGGTATGCTCCCAAGTACAGCTCTCTTTGTGAATCCTCCACCCAATTTTCAATGTATTGTTGACATTGTGCACATCTGTCCTTTGGATTGTGTATCGACTGAGGCTCAAAATATGCATACACTGAGGTTACACCCAATGATGAATTCCAATCCTCCATTAACCTATTTAACATTTATAATTGTTACACAAAAATTTGTAAGGTCTACAAATAAGAACTTATTATGTCAAGGTATTCAGTGCACATCTACTTACTTTATCTACAACTGTAATACAAATATGTTGAGACACTTGTTGCCAGCTATAATTTCATTCACATCAGAAAACGTTATGAACAACGTGGATTCAACAT
This sequence comes from Glycine tomentella, assembly GCA_007407185.1. Taxonomy (NCBI): domain Eukaryota; kingdom Viridiplantae; phylum Streptophyta; class Magnoliopsida; order Fabales; family Fabaceae; genus Glycine; species Glycine tomentella. The sequence goes on along the minus strand of PYAF01000203.1, from coordinate 125,922 downwards.
CTACAAACCCAAATTATAATACAATTTAGGTAGGATGTTAACCAAATCGTCCATGGCATCAACATCTTTTTCATATTGACTTGGACTAGTGACATCTCCCACCACCTTTTTTTTGAGAATTATCTGATTCCTACATTTGACAAACATGTGGTTGTTATCCATCTTCTTATGTTAACCAATGACTTGCATGAAAGAAAGCATAATTGTGTTAATTTCATAAATATAGTAAATGTACCTACTGCGACACTGGCTTAATAAGATGTGCGGGCCATGCAACAAATGTGTTAACGGTGTCTCTTACGTACTTAATCTCTTATGTGGGGAGTGGAACTTGAGCGTCCGCATCGTATATTTTTTCAGTACTTACCCTTACGACATCATCTGCATAGGCAATGTTGTGAATGCTAGAGCCCTCGGCACATACTTTTCCCAATGCGACGAGGCGTGTAGAACCATTACATTGAATATACAACCCCATGCACGGCACAACATCATTAGCATCCTCTTCAATAGATGCATTGGCTGGCTTTTCTGCACAACTACCCTTTGTGCTCACTCAGGCAACTAAATTTCCCATGTTTGCCTCAACTTGGTCTGAAGTTGGTGAGGCCATTTGAGACAACTCTAATTTTATTTCTTCTTCAACTCTCGATTCCAATCGCCCTTAAGGTTCTGGAATACTGCAGCCCATTGTTCAGGTGTCATGGACGCAAACATATTACTAGACGCACCTGAATTGCGTCCAAAATATTGGCTGATTGTCACACCAGAGCCTGCTCCCCTAACACGACCAAGATGCTCCGGTTTTCCGATAGCAGCATTCAGTATGTCATGTTGACCGGGAACAAATCCGCCTTGTGTCATTTGTTCCTCTAAAGCGTCCTGCAACCATTACATCATTAAGTAAGTTAATTTGAAATCTTATGCATCTATATGTAACAACTTAACGATTTTAAGACACAAACTATTTTATTAGCTATTTGTTGTGCAGCCTCAGATGTCATTTTTCCAAATTTTTTTGTTCTGGCCATCATCCACTTCAGCTGCTTTGGAATTGGAGATGGAGGATAACCGACAGATGATGAATCTTCAATATTCATCATATCTTGTTGTCGTTTTTTAATCTTCTCCTCCATAAGCTTCTTCTCAAGTTTATCATAGCCCCCCTGAGACAATACGTGTGGGCAATCATTATGTTTTTTTAGTTTCTTGGGCCTTTTTCCTAATTCCCTGTTAAGTCAAATATTCATGGTAATGTCAGCTTTCAATGGCATAGCGTTGACAAGGTCATTTCATTGATGTCCAAAAAATGCAATATGTATCTAACCTGCCAATTTATAGATGTTCATCTCGCAACAAACTCCTTCCATGCCTCTGTGTCCAGACCATACACAAGTGAGGGATCATCTTTACGTTTTTTGCTTGGGTCAACATATATGTATTTAGTTGTTAGAGAAAACTTGAATTGTCTCCATCTTGTGCCCACAGACGCCATAACCTTCTTCTTTGCTTTTTCAGCATCGGGGATATCAAATTTGGCCTGCAACAACACGTGAAAAAACTGATTAGTTGATTTAAAAGTGTTTATCATTTGAGTTCGACTCGAGTAAACAAAGCCTGAGTAAGCACACATACCAATATGTCATCACATACTAGATCCTTAAGGGAGGCCGGTACATCTTTCCAATTGGCATGTGTAATAGGAATCTTCTCCCTTGCAACGACCCCAAGATAGCTGTGGAACTTCTCTTTGTTATCGCTTGATGCTCTCCCAGTATTAGGGTTGACATTTACTGTTGGCCTTACCTCGTCCAAGGTTTTCAAAGTCAACCTTCTTAGCTTCGTGGACTGTCTACTCCTAGTAGATGTGGATTCAGAACATGCGTTTGTATTGGGAGGAGACACAAGCGGTGTTGCCATCAATCTGCAAAACATAAGTAAAACCAATAAAATACATAAGTGATAACAACAATATATTTGGTGTATAATGAATGTAGTAAATTGAAAACTATTGTAACTTGTTTGTGTTTGTGGTAAATAAAACAATTACTTGATTATGTCGCAGTTACGTTTTAATTTTCTCCCATAAACCTTCATCATGGTCAACACGATTTGCATGTTCATCGTCAACTTCTTGATCTTCAACAACGGAAGGCATGCATGTTGAGAAAGCAGGCATGCCACCAACATCAGCAGTACTTGCGTCATGCTGGTGACTTGCGCCCCACGTTCTTCCACATAAAACCACAGAAAATCTTGCATCACGAGGATCTTCGATATAAAATACATGTCTTGCTTGTTCAGCAATTATAAAAGGCTCATTCTTGTAACCAACCTTATCAAGTTCAACTAATGTAAATCCAAATCGATCTTCATGCACACCAGTGTTACCATTCACCCATTGACACTTGAACACAGGCACCCTGAGTGCAGTATAATCAAGCTCCCATATCTCTTGAACGAATCCAAAGTAAGGCATTGTAGCATGAATTGGGTTGTTGTCAGATGCACCACAACAGTGCTCAGATGCCGCATCAACACTAACCCCGCTGTTCTGTACTTTACTATGTTTGTCTTGCCCTTTTGTGTAGAAGGAATAGTTGTTGATATCGTATCCCTTCCAAGTGGGGACATTGAGACTTGGACCAACAGCTAACAGTCTTAACATCTTGGAGGCACTGTCATCTAGAAGTATTTGGTCTTTAAACCAGCTAACAAAAGTTCTATTATGTTCTTGCAACACCTTCATAATGTTCATTCTTGGGTGATAGTCTTTCAAATATTGTTTGTGTCTTTCTATATAAGGCAAGGCCTCTTTGGTGTTATTCAAAACATACAAATTTTCTTGTGAAATCTCCTGTCTACTAAATGTGACTACATTGTATCCCCGTGTACCCTTACCTCCCGCTGACAGTTCATGACGGGTATGTGGAATGCCAATAGGTTTAAGTGCATCGATGTATTCTGAACAAAACTCAATACTTTCTTCGGCAACATATCTTTCAACAATGGAAGCCTCAGGATGGTATTGATTCTTGGTATAACCTTTTACCACCTTCATGTAGCGCTCAACAGGGTACATCCATCGTAGAAAAATAGGACCACACAATCTGATCTCCCTAACTAAGTGAACTATCAAGTGGACCATGATGTCAAAAAAAGATGGAGGAAAAAACATCTCCAATTGACAAAGGACAACGACGGCCTCATTCTCCAAATCATCTAATTGTTTCAGGTCAATGACTTTGCTACAAAATGCATTAAACAAGAAGCACAAACGAGTAATTACAACCCTTACTTTTTCAGGCAATATACCACGAATTGCAATAGGCAATATTTGCTGCATCAGCACATGACAATCATGAGACTTCAACCCTACCAATTTCAGCTCTGTGACCGATACAAGGCTCTCTATATTAGAAGAGTATCCTTGAGGGACTTTTATTTTCCGCAAACACTGACAGAATTGTTTTTTTTTTTCTCTTGTTGACAAGGTGTGACATGCAGGTGGCAAATATGTTTGTCGACCTTGCTCAATTGGATGCAATTGGTGTCGTATACCCATGTCAACCAAATCTTGGCGAGATTTCAAGTTATCCTTTGTCTTCCCTTGAATGTTAAGGAGGGTGCCAATTAAACTATCACAAATATTCTTCTCAACATGCATCAGGTCTATACAATGTCTGACATCCAAATCCGACCAGTATGGGAGATAAAAAAATGGATCTTTTCTTCCAAATTTGCTTGTCAGTAGCATCCTTCTTTTGGGTTTTCCCAAAAACATTAATGATGTCCTTCACACGATCAAAAACTTCATTTCCTGTTAACGGTGTAGGAGCAATTTCCTTATCCTGACAACCATAAAAAGCCTTCTTCAATTGTCGATATGGGTGATACGGTTGGAGGAATCTCCGATGCCTTGTATACACTGTCTTTTTTCCATGTTTTAGTTGGACAAAGCTTGTATGTTTTTCACATATAGGACATGCATGATGTCCTTTGACAGTATATCCACTCAAATTCCCGTATGCTGGAAAGTCCTTAGCTATACATAACACCATGGCATGCAACCTAAAAGTTTCCTGTAGATACCCATCAAAGACATCAACACCCTCAACCCACATTTGTTTCAAGTAGGGATGGCAAATGGCCCGGCCTGCAAAAAATGCGGGGCGGGCTGGCCCGACCCGCTTTTGCAAAGCGGGCTACAAATGCTAGCCTGCCCCGCTTTAATGCGGGTCAGCGGGCTAGCGGGCCAGCCCGCATAAAAAATTAAAAAAAATAAAAAAGTCAATTTAAAAAATAAAATACAAAAAAAATATAAAAAAATACAAATATGATCATTAAAAAAACACAAAGTTAAATAAAAATAAATAATTTAAAATTAATGCTAAATAAATGATGTCATGTAATAATTAACAAAATTACACCATTTGCAAATGAAATTTACGGTTATAAACTGTCCAAAAGTGTAATATGCTAGTAATGAAAGACTATTTGAAAGTATCATTATCATAACCATTTTAATATTAAAACTTAGAAGTTAATTATGAGAGTGCAAAAGAGTATAAATTTAAAGAATATACTTATTTCAAAATATGTTAAATATATTTAATTAATTTTAATATTTAATATTTAAATAATATAGGCCCAGCGGGCTGGCCCGCCCTGCCCCGCGTTTGGCCCGCAATTTTGCGGGGCGGGCCAGCCCGGCCTGCTTTTGATTTACGGGTTGATATTATCAACCCAGCCCGCGTTTTTTTCCGGGCTAAGCAGGCCGGCCCAGCGGGCCAAGCCCGTTTTGCCATCCCTAGTTTCAAGTCCTCAATCAACGATGCCAAATACACATCAATATCATTTCCTGGTTGTCGTGGACCCGCTATCATCATAAACAACGTAATGTATTTTCACTTCATGCACAACAAAGGATGCAGGTTGTAAATCATAAGCAATACAGGCCATGAACTGTGGTTAGTGGATAAGCTACCAAAAGGATTCATACCATCAGAAGCTAGGGCAAGCCTCAGGTTTCTTGGGTCGTTGGCAAATTGTGGATACATATGGTCTATTACCTTCCATTGAGGAGAATCGGCGGGATGCCTGAGATTGCCATCGGTAGCTCTTCCATATGCATGCCAAGTGAGGTTTTTTGCATCGTTTGCATTAGCAAACAACCGCTTAAACCTAGGAATAATTGGAAGATACCAACAGACTTTTGCAGGACGACTGGTGAATGAGTTTGAGTCATGATTGCCATCATCGTCTATCACTTTGTATCTTGGGGACCCACAAGTGGGCAGCTGCGCAATTCGGCATATTCCTTGCGGTACAGTATGCAATCATTAGGGCATGCATGTATTTTCTGGTACTGCATCCCCATAGGACACAAAATCTCCAATTTTGAATAGCTTGGTGCATGTGCTTGCTGAAAACTTTCTTCACCCAGGTCGCAGATCATGTCTTCTATACGATCGACGTTTGACTCACACTCAAATGAAGGTTGTGACGCTGCTTCAGTGTTTGACAGTTCACCATGCCATATCCACTTAGTATAAGTCGGAATGATGTCGTCACATATTAGATGAGTTCTGATGTCACCTATGGATTATCATCTCCCATTCCCACATTCGACACATGGACAAAAATATTTTCCCCACAAACATGGTGCATTTCGGGTAGTAAATTCAATAATTGTTCAACCCCATTTTCATACTAATTCGTAATGCGTGGTGCTCTCATCAAACTACGATCCATGTTTTTCATCTGATGGCAAACCTTTTCAATAAAAAACTTATATGGATGCAAATGTATGTCATGTATACATTAAAGGTGTGGCCCTATCCCATTCAAGAAGTAATATTTTATACAACATTCGTACATTAACATTACATAAGGTTTGTTATAGTTAACGAAATTTCGACAGCATTTCGCATTGGTCTCCGAGTACACGACATGAAAGCGGAGGTTTTATTCAACCGCATTCAGTATGGACCCAAAGAACGCAAATTGAAATGTACCAAAATTTCCATAACATGCATTGCATTTTACTATCCGTATTAATCATTGACTTGAACCTTGAACGGGAAACTAAGGTTGTAAAATGCAATGCATGTTATGGAAAAAAAAAATTGAACTTCACACAATCAATGAAAGTAAGACTTTAAATTAAGTTTCATAGTACATACCTGAATAAGGGAGTATATCAATTGCACTTGTGTAAATGAGTTCTTGTTGCTTTCTGATGAGTCACTATTTATCTTTATTTTCTCACCTTTCTGTACTCATTTTAATCCCTGATTTGTGTTTAAACGTTCATATTCTGCACTGTTTTTCATTTAGGATTTAATTGGACCGATAATTCATATTTTAACTAATTTGGATTTCTTAAGTTTAATTATTCCAATTTTTATTTTCAGGGCAGTTTAATAATTAATTGGGCTTGGAATTAATTCATGGACTTGAAGATTGGGATGCTGCGTCAGCATTATTTTCCACATCAGCATTTTATTTTCGTTTTATTTTATTTTCGTTTTTTTTGGGCCAAAATTGTTAGGAAAAGCCCATTTTCGTTTAGGTCAGACACTATTATTTATAGAATACTGTGCCCATGCAAAAAAAAACAACAACACTATTCACGTTTAGTTTTCTTTTAGGGTTTTAGTATTTTCGTTTTCTGTTGTTTTCTCTGTTTTTAGGGTTTTTCGTTTCTGTTGGTGATTTTCGTTTTCAGAATACAGTTGCGTTTCAATTTCAGTGCTATTTCGTTTCTGTTTCAAGTTCTAATCTCGTTTTCATTTTCTGCTTTCAGTATTTAGGTTTAGGTTTTCGTTTTCATTTTCGTTTCTGTTTAATTTTGTTTTTGCATTTGAATTTCGTTTCTCTTCTAGTTTCGTTTAATGTTCAGTTTCGTTTCAATTCACGTTTCTGTTGCTAATTTCAATTTAATGGAAGGCTAAATCCTAGGGTTGGACCCTAGGACAGATTGCAAACCCTTTAATGGAGGTTCTCTGTATTTGCAATTAATTTTCTGCTTGGTTCTTCCTTGTTGGGTTTCTGTTCTGTATTTTTCGAATTAGAGTCATGCTTAATGATTCTGATATTGATTGATTCAGTAATCTCAGGTTGCTTAATCCTGAGAGCTTGCCCTGACGAGGTTCACGTTTGCTTAATTCGTGTAATGAAGTTTTAGGTTAATCTTCGCTTAGTAGATTAATCTGGACCGATAAGGATTAAGTAGGACAGATTATCTTTCGTGAACCAAGGATATTAGAGGCGCAATCTGTTCTAAGGTCTGACTTGTTTTAAATCCCTGCAATTAATTAGTATTTCTATTTTATTTTAGAATTTCTTGCATTCTGTTAAAAACCCCCCTTTTACACGTTTAATCCCTAACGCAGACAATTGGTCCTTGAGAGACGACCTAGAAGTCACTTCCTAGTACTACATTTAAACTGTATTAATTTGGCCGAGTGCGACCTCGATCAAATTTTGGCGCCATTGCCGGGGATCATTAGTTCTGCAATTAGGGTTCTTGTGTGTGTGTGTTTGTGTTTGTGTGTGTTTTCTATTTTGTTTGTGTTGTTCTGCTTTATTGTTCTGTTATTATTGTTCATTGTTGCAATTGGTAGAGGAAGTAAGGTAGCATTCGAGTTAAGCTGAAAATTTCACTCAGATAACCAATGGAACAGTAACCTGAATTGTGCTTGCTTCCTATACTAGTCTTGTTTTTAAGGGTCAATTAGTGCATTCAACAAGCAATTCGTGGATACCAGAGGCACGACATGCAGGAACAACAGCATGAATAGTAATGAACAGTACCCAGTTTTTCTAAATTATTTGTGATTTTTGGTTTTGATAGCTAGACTTGTTATTTTTGCTTCAAATTTTGTGTGGTAACTTCTTTTAGCCTATATTTGTGTGGAAAAATACCAAAAGCACCTAAAGTATTCCAGATTCTGAAAGGCAAAAATTTTAGATTCCAATTTTTGCGACAACTTCAAACTGTCATAACTTTTGATCCGACCGTCAGAATTGGACATTTTATATATGCTTTTGGGGTAGAAAAAAAAGATCTAGCCAACCCAATGGCTATGCTACTTGGCCACCGTTGGATTTTCAAAAAGAGGCCGTTTTCTATTTTATTTTTATTTTTGAAGTTTTATTTTCCTATTTTTCTAAACTTTCTTAATCTGCTTTATATAGTTATCCTTCGAATTAGGCTTTGAAATTTGGTGTGCTGTCTTTTCATGATTTTAGGGTGTCGCTCACAAAATTTCAGTTCATTTGGACTTCTTTTGAGTATAGCTCTAGTTTTACCTCTCTTTATGCTTGTCTGCCAAATGCTTGTTATGTTGCATATAGTGCATGACTAGAGGCAATCCAGGAGACTTTCAACCCTTTGATCCTGAGATAGATAGGACCTACCATAGATTAGTTAGGCATTCTAGGCAATTTTCATTAGATTCTGTAACCTTAGATAGTGTTAACTTGAATTCTGAGCATTTTGCCTCCATCAATTTTAATTCTGTGCATACCATTTCTGATTCTGATTCTGCTGATCATATTAATACTGAGAACAATATGGCCCAACCTCCACCTCGTGAGAGGACTCTTAGGGAGCTGGCTGCACCTGATTTTACCTATGAAAGCTTGTGCATTCAGTATCCTGATGAGGATGTCCCATATGTTCTCAAGACTGGACTAATACATTTGCTGCCTAAGTTTCATGGTCATGCAGGA
>PYAF01000203.1:80109-106498 GCA_007407185.1 Glycine tomentella | reverse complement strand
CTATTCCTAGGTGAAGAACAAGTGTTATTCTTAACAAGTCAGAAATTACAACCCCAACGTTCCCATTGCGAATTATAACTCTCAGTACTTATCTAGAGTGATCAAATCTAAACAAGATGAAATAAAAGAGCAGATAAGAATAAAGACATCAAAACATATGCATTCAATACCAGTCAAGTTACAGAGGATGACTCATAAGCTCATGGCCTTCCCACAATAAGAGGATTAACTTGCCATAGGCTTCAAGAACACCAATTCAGAAGAATAATTCATAGTTGTGCAGAACTTTGGCTTTTAATCTTGATTCCTAGGGTTTGTAATGACTAAACTACGTTTTTCAATGTATTCTGATGTATTGCCTTGATATCTAACTCTTTTCAGAAACCTAATATATATAGAATCGTGTAATTAAGGTAAGAAAACCAAAAGCTAAGCCTAAATATAAAACAGATCTTTTATTTTAAACAGGGAAACTAATCGACTCCACGCGACCAGCGTGATGTCTCGCGCTACTCGCGCGGCAATACAGAAAGTATGGCGCTGACTGCATGAAAACGGCGCGACCCGCGTGACCTGGCAGAGACAAAATTTCTTTTTTTCAAGTTCCTGACGCTAATGGCGCGGATTTGGCGCTGATGGCGCCATACATACTGTCCTTCCACGCTAGCTGCATGGATTCCATGCCAGCCGCGTGGTGTCTTCCAATGACTATTCTTCATCCCTGCACATGGCACGACCCACGTGGTTACCGCGCTACCCGCGCGGGACTCCAGTCCTTGTTTTCTTCCTTCTTTTGCTTGAGTTTTCCTCTACTTGGCCTGAAATTGCCAAATTGGTATTGAATTAGCTTAAGACAATAAAATCACTAAACTTAACAATTCTATTCTATTTTTCTAATTATTTGACAAAAATATAACTTAAAACTATATTAAAAATAAGATGTGTTTACAACACATCAGTCTCTCACTAGGACAATATTGTCCACTCAAACAGTACTACAACGTATAGCTAGCACACGTAGTATAGTATGTCCAATATGAAGGGTTACTATTAAAAAATATGAACCTTCAATCTATGGCATTCAATATTCACACCACCACTCCCCATGATGACAACACCAGTTAATAAAAGGGAGAAACCTTTTGTTTTGCTTAGTCAAATAGAAAGTGATTGATCAAGCCTTTTAGTAACATAACAAGCAGCGATCACTAGCTAAGGGTTTATCAAGCTAATGGAGATGTAGAAGATGATGATGATGATGGTGGATATCACGTTGTCGACACACACCAAAACAATTTTACTAAGCTAATTCTGTAGAATAGGATTAACCTAGGTTTACTCAGAGACACTTATCAATATGGTTCTAGCTTCAAATCACTAATAATAGAGAGGGGGATTTTATCAAACAGTTTGTGTGCGTAAGAAAAACTTGCAAAAACGTAAACTAAAATTAAAGAACAGTGCAGAAATTAACAAGATTATCAACAAGTGAGTAAAACAAATTAGAGAAGCATAAATCCAATTCACCAAACCAAGCAATTCGAATCATCATCATTCTCAGAAATTTATCCTATCATGAACATTCATTTAATCTCATTAGAAATTGTTCAATCGAATTAACCCCTAATTTAATTGAAACCACAACCCTAATTGACATATCATCCAATTATTCTGTGATTAATATTCGAAATTAGGCATGAATCCATAACCTAATCCGCTTTCAATCCTAAACACATTCATAATCATGAAAAATAGAATAGCAATTGAAGAAGAAGATGAACATTCAAGTAGAATTCGAAATACTAAACCAGAACTCCAATTCTCCTTGTGCTTAGGTTGTTCCTTGGATTGATTGGTGATTTAGCCTTCCATGATCATCATCAATGAAAGCCCCATGGATTGAGTGCATGAAAATGGAAGAACAGAAAAACAAAAATGAAGAACAATGAAGAACAAGGAAGAACAGTAAAGAGAAAATGAGAGCAAGGGTTTTGATACTAAAAACCTAAAAGAGAGAAATGTAAAACTGTTTTATTAAAATGAAAAGTGTGCTCTACATTTCACTAAAGTCACTAATATATGTAGTGATTGAGTTCTGAAAATAAAATGGGCCACAAACAAGCCCAACAATCTAATTATTTGCTATTTACAACCATGTAAGTCAAATTCGCAGCCCAAAATTACAAGTGCAGAGGTGCTAACTTTGAAGCTTAAAATGACCCTCTAAATGATAGAATTGGCCTGGGACTATTTCTAAAAAACTTGTAGATCTTTTTGTTATCTTTCCAGGGACTCCTAGAATGCTCCATTCGAAGATTGGTAGCACCCTATAGGTCCTGCACAAGTCAGATACATCAAGTGAGCCAAAAATCTGAAAATACGCAACAATTAGCAATTAAGCCCACTTACTTGCCTAGGCCAAAAACTGAATTAGAATAGGAAAATAAAGGTCCAAGAGAGGTCAAATAAGCTAAGAAGGATAGAAAAATACTCAACTAAAAGCACTCTATCAATGGTAAAAGTTCTACCTCATCTTCAGTTACTGTGATACACATGTTCAATATTATTCTGATCAAAACCACTTTCTCCAAGGCTTTAGAAATATTTACTATACACTCACTCACAATGGTGTAAGTATATGCATCTTACCATCATTGTCTCATTTGTTGGACAGGTAGGACAAAAAACTAGTTGGACTATAAGTAGGTCAGGTCCACTTTTAGGCTGTAATTTTAACTTTTAACTAAAACACGTTTAGTTGTTCCATCCCCATGAAACACATGCTGCCACCCACCCTTGTTTCAAATTAGTATTGACTTGTTAAATAATTAATATGTATGTAGCTAGGGGGGCATAATGTGGAGGTGTATGTCTGGCTAGGTTTGAGGTTTGGAAACAAGAAAAACAGCCCAAGATGTTGTATTGGTTCTAATTAATGATGATAAGTGAAAGATCATTTACTCTAAAAAGCCTAATCAATGAGTTCTAATTAACTTGTCATATCAAGCAAAGTTGACAATTAGTTATGCTATGTAATATGATTTGATGAAGAAGTCCCAGTAAGATGGAAATTAATGATTACAAGTGTTGGGGGTGTGGGGTTGGGAGGGAGCTCTTGATGATGATAACTTCTTTAGCCAACAGGGAACTGTATAGGACTTACAATGATAGAGACATGCAATAGGCATCTAGTGCTGTGGTTGAGGACAACATGACTGAGATATGTGGGGCACCAAGAGATAGAGACATTTGATCATTCACATTAAAGTGCCCACTTTCCCCTTTACTCTGTTGAAACAGAGGTCCTACGCCCCTTTCTTCTCTAACTACGAGGGGTTTTGGTGCATCAATGTTTAAAATTGAGAGTGAGTTACACACCTATCCATGTATATATAATATGTATATTGAATTTGGTCCATTATTGATAAATTAAGTTAATTTATGATGAAACTCAATATCTTATTTTGCTCAATAAGTCACTTGATAACTTAGTTGATAAGAGGAGTTATGAGCTGGGAACATGTATTTGGTGGGGAATTGAGAAATTCGGTCCTTGTCAAGACTCTCCATCTCTCAATTTTCCATTCTCTATCCCTTATCTCTTTCTCATGTCTTACTATGGGCCATTAGGGGTCTCATTGGCTATGTTTGGATATATATATATATATATATAAGATGATGATATTTATTAAAATAAAAATGAAATGAAGAAGAATATGGTAGGAAATTTTTGCATCAGAGGGGAGAGTTGGTCATTAAAGGAGTTGAGTTTCTTTTATGGTTTGTTTCACTTTGATATATATAACTTCAGCACCACCTAAACCTTAGTAGCTAGGCTTCAAAGCCTTGAAATAATCTACCTTATACCCTCCAAACTCTCCATTTTTTTCTGAATGTTCTTCAGGGACTACTTGAAGGAACTAGAAGGAAAAAATGTCCATGATTGCTATCACTAGCAGCAGATAAAGATGAGTAAAATAGCAAGCCCTATATTTGTCCCGGGACCAGTTATAGTGGGAGCTGGTCCATCAAGGCTACCTGCAGCAGCTTGCCTTTAACAGAAAGGCATTCCAAGACTAATCCTTGAAAGAGCTCAATGTTTAGCTTCAATTTGGAAGTTCAAGACTTATGACCGCCTCAGGCTTCATCTCCCAAAGCAATTCTGCCAGCTCCCTCTCATGCCATTCCCCAAAAACTTGCCTTCTTATCCCACAAAATAGCAATTCTTGGCCTACCTTAAGGCCTATGCTGACCACTTTGACATAAAACCTGTCTTCAGCCAAACTGTGGTCAGTGCTGAATTTGATCATGTGTGTCATCTTTGGAGGGTCAAGACTCAAGGAGTACTCAAGAAAGAGGACATAGCAGAATATGTTTGCCAATGGCTTATAGTTGCTACTGGAGAGTATGCTGAGGAAGTAGTGCCTCAAATTGAAGGGATGAGAGAGTTTGAAGGGCAGATTGTACACACTTGCAAGTATAAGAGTGGAATCAAGTTTTGTGGGAAGAATGTTTTGGTGGTTGGTTGTGGGAATTCAGGCATGGAGGTTTGTTTGTATCTCTGCAACCACAGCTCTGGGAAGCACAATTTTGGCATGGAAGACAACTAATAATATTACTATTACTGGTGCCTTTTGGTTATATAGTGATGTTTAAACAGAAGGTATCCACCTACACCAAACTTAAGGAGTGTCCCAGCATAAGGGATCAAGACAAGTACAGTTAAAGGCAGAGATACACTATGTATATAGCCTAAGTACACATTAAAGGAAATTTTGCATCGACATGCAAAATCTGACTTATCTTATGGACAAAGCATAATTTTTTATCGATAAATTTGTTTTGCAATTTTTTTTTAAACAAAGTGCAAATTTTGACTAACACCAGTACTGCTACATCAAACAAAATTTTGCTCAAAATACCTAACAAACCTCAGAAAATCCCATAAGCAATTAGTGGATGGGAACTCACTCACTCACTCATAGAATCATGGACAAAACAAAACCCACAATTTGAATTCAAGACACCATGGATGAAATACATAAGAGAGGGAAAGTATTCTCATAGCCCTCAAATCATAGGTAAGATAGAAGACACCATAGCACTCAGGCTTACTATTGGGATCTTGAGTTTACACAGGCTTACTTTTGTGCCAATGAAATTCCAAGCCACGGAGTGCACCTATTGGAGAAAACACAAATATCCATCTGTAAGCTCTAACAACAAAAGCCAACCAATATTAACTTCAAATTCAATAAGTTCTACACGTGGAATCATCTATCAACTTTTGCTTGAATCAATGAATGGCCAACATCTGCTCAATCTATTAATTCCAACTTATGACTAAATTCAAATGTAGAGACACAATTAAAGAGAGTAGTAGAAGTAGTAGTCAACTAATATCTATCACATATTACAAATAATGAAATCATAAATTGAAGACAAACCCTAACGTTGGGGTGTTAGCTTCAAGTGTTCCCATAACTTCCTAATTTTGAGGAATGCCACATTTTCAACAACTATTGAACCCAAACCACATAGTCTAGTAAGTATTCCAATAAAACTTACTCTTGCACAAACTACTTATTTTGACCTCCATTATAGGATTAAAGGGCTGGAAAAAATGTTTCTGCTTCCAAAATCAATTTTCTAAAAAATAAATTGTAGATATATCTTTTCAGGCTGAAATTGTGTTTGCACTGATGCAAAAGCATTCACTGGGTTTGACTCTTAGTAGCCTAGCTCCCTTATGTGGGAAACTAACACAAATATACCTATTAATTTTTAACATGAACAAAATTATCTTATCAGGTCCACTCGTCTGATCTTTTTTTCAAAAGGAAAAAAGTTTTTTAATTAAGTTTTATTATTAAAAAAATTGATCATTTGGGGGTGGGGACTCAAAAAAAAGTTATAGTCCTTTCTCATAATCTAAAAATAGTAGCTTAAAAAATCAATATTATAAATCAAAACCATTACCATAAAAACACTTTTTGAAGCTTAAATATATATACACAAAGTGACATCCTGTAGCAAAATCCAAACAGAAACAACTTCAAAAAAATATTTTTAAAATGAGAAATTGTTTCAAAATAATTATTGCATTATTGTTATTCTTCAATTTATGAATCTTCAAAGCAATTTGAAACGTGTAATCATTCTGACAAGATAGAATAAGAGCTACAAGAAATATGAAATAGAAGCATAAACAACCAAGCAGCAAAAACATCAACCAGAGAACTCTTTAAATATGAAGTTCAGAGGACTGGCTGATGCAGTAGCAATTGAGTGAAAATCAATCTTAAATATACTTTAATGAAGAATACAGTAGCACAGTTTCAGTGTTCTTTTTCCCCTGATTTTGACCTCAATAAATAGACTCTGCTCTACTCTCTTTTGTAAAACTTCATCCTCTAAAAACTCTCACCCTAATACCATTACATTTCAATGGGATCAATGCTCAACCATATCACCATTTCTCAGGTGTCAATTCCAATACCAGCAGCACCAAAGAAATATCACAATCTTCTCAGACCTCAGAGAAGTTGCTTTATGAATGTGCTATTGCACTTTTAGAAGTCAATGAAGTGGAAGGATCATGTATGATAAACAATCTCCGACAGATGGTCTCAATTCAGGGAGAGCCTTCTCAAAGAATTGCAACCTATATGGTTGAGGGACTTGCAGCTCGCTTGGCTGAATCCGGAAAAAGTATTTACAAAGCTCTAAGATGCAAGGAGCCTCCAACTTTAGATCGTCTAGCAACTATGCAGATATTGTTTGAGGTTTGCCCATGTTTCAAATTTGGATTCATTGATGCTAACAATGCAATTACAGAAGCAGTGATACATGACATGAAGATTCATATGATAGATTTCGACATCATTCAAGGAAGTCAATACATAAATCTAATCAAAATACTTGCTTCAAGGTCAAGCAGCCACCACATGTTAGGTTGACTGGAGTTGATGATCCTGAATCTGTGCAGCAATCTGTTGGAGGCCTACGGAACATAGGACAAAGACTAGAAAAACTGGCAGAGAAACTTGGTTTGCCATTCAAGTTTCGAGCAGTGGCATGAAGGACTTCCATTGTCACCCCATCAATGCTCAACTGCAGTCCTGATGAAGCACTAGTGGTGAACTTTGCATTCCAGCTTCATCACATGCCCGGCGAGAGTGTTCCAACAGTAAACAAACAGGACCAACTTCTTCGCTTGGTGAAGAGCCTGAATCCAAAGCTTGTGATAGTTGTGGAGCAAGATGTGAACACAAACACCGCTCCCTTCTTACCTAGATTTGTTGAGCCCTACAATTACTACTCTGTTGTGTTTGAGTCACTTGATGCTACTCTTCCCAGAGAAAGCCAGGACAAGATGAATGTTGAAAGGCAATGCTTAGCAAGGGACATTGTCAATGTTGTTGTGTGTGAGGGCGAGGATAGGATAGAGCGGTATGAAGTTGCTGGAAAATGGAGAGAAAGGATGACAATGACTGGCTTCACTTCATCCCCAATAAGCACAAATGTGACCCATGAAATCCGAAAATGTATTAAGGTGGTGTATTGCGACAGGTACAAGATTAAGGAGGAAATGGGAACGCTTCATTTTGGTTGGGAAGAAAAAAACTTGATTGTTGCTTCAGCATGGAAGTTACCAAGATAATCAATTACGTTAGGTGATAGACTCATTCTAGTATTAGTAATCTAGTGTTTGCTTGCTTGCTTGTTTAGTCTATAGATTACTTCTGATATTCCTATTGTGGTATATAAACAACCTTATTCTAGTGTCTAGAAACAAACATTCTGTTATACACTAAGCAAACAAAACAACACAAGGCAACAAACAACTATAGCATAATAAGGTTCCTACAGATGGTATATATAGATACAGATTAGAGCTGTGAGGATATGTGTTTTGGTGCATTGGTAATGTAGTTTTGCAAGTCAAGGGCAATATAATTTGATCTATTGGGAACAAAACAAGCATTTAATGAAGACAAAGCATACAAGTGCAGTTTCTAGTTTTTACAAAAGCATCAACATGGAGAACTCTTGAACCATTTTATCCCAATTGAATTCCAACAAACAATTCACACCTACATACTACTTTATAACAATTAACAAATACACAAGGAATGAATAATGTCATTAATATAAAAAAAAAACCTTTTTGTAAAATGAGGACTAACAATTACCTCGTTTAAGCTTTGACCTTTAACGGTGTAAATTTCCTTCCCAAATGCAAAGGAAGCGGCCAGATACACCCAAATGCAGCACTACCACACCTCGACGGTAGCGCGAGAGTTCCACGGCGGCGATAGTCGATGGAGACTACACTCCCACCAACCCATGATAGTTCCACGATTTGACGAAATAGAGCTTTTGGAGCGGAAACCCTAAACGAGAGTGAAAAGTAGCATAGACACATGCGACTTGGTAACTTCAATTTGGTTTCATAGCACTAAAATCACAGACGGTTCTCCAAAACCGGTTTTGATAAGTTGGCGTTAATTGCAAAAATGCCATTACAATTATTTTGGACAGTGAATTCAAAGTCAGTTCGTTAATGACCGTCATCATAGACCTAAATCAAAGACGGTTCTAGCAAATTCGTTGTGCCCAACTTAATTACGGTTATGCCACTGCGTTCCAAACGAAGACGGTTGTTTCATAACCGTCGTCGTATGTGTGTCGTTAAATTGCCCTTTTGTAGTAGTGGATTTAATTAAGGAAAGAAGAAAACTCCATCTTTTATAAAAAAAAAAAAAATAGAGATATCCCCTAAAGACATATGTTATCTATTACTAGAGGAAAGATAAGATAAAATCATAAATTTCTATTTTACATTATATCTTAGAAAGATATTTGAAATCTTATTATCTAATTTCATCTCTATAAAAGGGAATCAACATGGTTTAGGTAAACCAACTCTTAATCCAACCTATATTCTGATACCTGTATACTTCTACATCGCTAACTTGAGCATTGAAGTGTCTTTGTAGGTACATCCCACCACCGTACATGGAGGAGCTCATGGAGGATTGTCGTTGAGAGAAGGTTCTGCTAAATCCAATAAGAACATTTGACGCCCACCATGGGGTTGAAAGAAAACTTCTCCTTTGACCATTATATCAACAATGGCTACAAACGACAACAACAACAACAACAACATCGTCCTTCAAGGAAATCGACCATGCGAGCAAGAATCCACCGTAAAGGGGATACGTGTCATAGGTGCCTCTAGAAAGGGGAACGCAACAAACATGACAAGTCCCTCACGTCAAGACCTTGATGATCACTTGTTGATCGTCGCCCTAAAAAGAGAGATGCACTTCTTAAAAAAAGAAACACTTAGGAGATGGAAGATCTTCAAAAAGAGAATATCACTTTTAAAGAGCAATATGTAAAGATTCAAGAGGATCAGAATGCAAACTCGGTTGCCACAACGACAACCCACCAAACCCATCTGGCTAGGATAGACACGATTGATACAACATGATGAGAAGGAACTCCCTCTATCTCACAACCAGTCAAGAAAGTAGCAAACACTAACACTCAGTTGCATCTTTTAGTCAATGAAATTATGGAGGCCCAACTCCCACCTGGAAGGAAATCATTGAATATTGATCATTACGATGGACTCTTGAACTCAGATAAACACGTGGATGCATTCGTCACATAGATGAATCTGTTCACGAATGACGACACAATCATGTGTCGAGTGTTTCCTATAACGTTGAAAGGTGTAGCACTCCATTGGTATACTCGATTGACAAAAAACTCCATAGATTCATTGGCAACACTTAACACATGTTTTGAAGCTTAATAAGCAACGAGAAAACCGCATCATTTCACGAATGTGGCCCTTCCTAGCATTAGACAAGAAGAACACGAATTGCTTTGCAAATTCATGGAGAGGTTCTCATCAATCTTAGTTCGGATTCAAAACTTGAGCCCCAAAGTCGCGCTCACTTCAATGATTATTGCATGAAAATTTGATCCCTTCTTGGACAGCCTATGCAAAAAACTACCCACAACATTGGATGAGTTGAGAGTAAGGGCTATCAGATTCATTCAGATAGAAAGTGTGGGATAATCCTCAAGGAAGCTGCCAGACCCAGAAGTGAAGATCGAAAGCAACCGTAGTCGAGGAAAATTCAAAATTGACAGACCTCTCCGATCCAAATTCAGCCACTACACTCTGCTGACAGAGAGTTGAGGTTGAGTACTAGAGGAAGCTTGCAGTAGTTACCAACTAAGAGTCAACCTCCATCAGGAGCTGACAAGTCCAAGTACTACCAATATCATCAAGTTGCTTGTCACAACACTGACGATTGTACTACCATTAAGGATAAAATAGAGAGATTGATCCAAAAATGCATCTGCAGAAGTTCGTCAAAAACTCATCCCAAAATAAGGAATGCGAAAGAGATCAAGATAGAATCATCGAGAACACAATAGGATTTGCAAGACAACAAAAACATAGCGTAGGGAGAGAATCCCCCACCCAAAACTCGGCTTCGAGGTGAAATCAACACAATAGTCAAAGGATTCGCAGGGGGAGGAAGTTCAAACTCAACATGAAAGCGCGATGTGTGAAACCTTAAGCTTGTTAACCCGGTTGCAGTTGAAAAAAAGCCCACAAGGAGCCTACCCCCAATCACTTTCACTGATGAAGATTTCGAGGGGATAGACCAATGTCACCATGATCCCATGGTGGTCAAGATAGAGGGTGATAACTTCTTATTGTGAAAAGTCCTACTTTGTAATGGAAGTTTGGCCAATGTCCTGTACTAGTCGGCCTTTAAACAACTAGGCATACCAGAAAAGCATATTGGTCCATTCTCAGAGAAACTCATAGGTTTCATAAGAGAGAAAACAAACACAATAGGATATGTGTACTTGCTAACTACTTTCAGAGATGAAAGGGGATCAAAGTCCATCATGATCAAGTATCTCCTAGTTGATGCCTTGACTTCTTAGAATATATTGATAGGACGTCTTTCATTGAATGAGTTATGGGTCATCATTTCAACTCCCCATCTAGCAATGAAGTTCCTGGGTAAGAATGATAAAAATCGGTATCAGAGTTTATCAAATGGCTACAAGTGAATATTATGCAGTAAGCCTCAAAATTGCCAAAGGAAAAAAGGTGCCAGAGCCCAAAGTACAAATAATAGCATGCACCTCTATAAACAACAACTTGGGAGAAGTCGAACTCGATTTGAGAGAAGCACAGCAGAAAGCGGAACCCACTAAAGAGGTTAAGTCCTTCCAACTCGCCACAAGCCATCTCAGTGCACCAAACTCGGATGCTAGATGAGTCGAGAATAGAATAATCCATAGCCTAAGTATTACACTACTATAGCGAGGGCCTTTTACGACGATTATTTGACGTATACAACGATGGTTCTATAACTGTCTTTGTAGCGAGAGTCGTAGAAAGTGAAGCTATTCAACGACGATTATTGAATCGTCTTCGCAATAACCATTCTAAGACGGTTCTTAGACACAACCATCGTAGAATTCATATTTAAAAAAAAAATAAGTCATTCAAAGATGGTTCTTAGGCACAACCGTCTTAGAAAGTGACCATTCTAAGACAGTTTTTGCCTAACAATTGTCTTTGAATGTCTGATTTTTTTTCAAACATATTTAATGACGGTTCTTAGTGACAACTGTCATTAGAAAGTGACAATTCTAAGATGATTTTTTCCTAATACCATCTTTGAATGTCTGATTTTTTTTTTTTTTCACACATATTCAAAGACAGTTCTTCGTGACAATTGTCTTTGAATGTATGATTTTTTTTTCACACATATTCAAAGATGTTCTTGGTGGCAACCGTCTTAGAAAGTGATCATTCTAAGACTGGTTTTGCCTAGCAATCGTCTTTAAATGTCGGATTTCTTTTTTGTACACATATTCTAAGACGATTTTACCATTGTTAAAACTATTGTCGTTACCTGCATTTTTTTAAATAAAAATATTAAATAATAATAAAATTATTGATATTTAATGGCAATAAAATTATGCTCAGTGTGGCCAATCAATCGTATAATTAATTAAAAATATTTAATAAATAAATCAAACTACTTTACTAGGATACAATATAGCCACAAAAAGAATTCATAATAATTGAGATGGATTTAATTTTTTACTAAAACTATATTCTGCACCACATTTAATTCAAGAATGCAACTAAAATTATAAATGACATGTAAATGCAAAAAATTGTAACAACATCTATAAAAGGAGAACGAAAGTACATTTTTCCCTTATTAAGTATATACTTATTCATAAAATGTATGTTGAACTGTGAAAATACAATAGAAAATGATACATGCATGACATAAAATGCCAATAACAAGTAGGGAAACCAACATAATGAATTCATGTTTCGTATAATCAAAATCAGGACATGAACCTCAATTCTTGAATAGGTATTAATTCTAGAACCAATATTTCTCCTTTCTAGATAATAATTGTCCACTAGGTGGGTGCTGCGGATCCCATATGTTTTTTTTTCATAATTCTCAACCAATTAGCAAGTAGCCCTTTAATAATTTCTTGTGCCAAAATAACTTGTACAATAACAAACATTAATTTATATTTTTGACAGCAAACATATCCTTCTAAATGAGTAATTTGCACTGTCTAAAATTGGAGATCATGGTTATGACCACTAAAAGATAAACTTTGAAAAACAGGGTGACATACTGGGTTAATGACATACTGGTTTTGGTACAGTTATATCACGCGTACCACACTAAGCACATGTTTTGTACAATTAAAGATATATTGTGTTACTTAAATCCTGCATGTAGAACAAAATTATTTCGTTATTTCTCTAAAAAACAGGGTGAAGTTCCAGGTAAATGAACAGTGATTTACAATGTTACAATATGCACAAACGTTGTAAACATAGAAGGACCAACTAAATGGAAGTAGTTGTTTACCCAAATGACAACAGCAATAAGGCATAAGCAACAAGATTGCAGCTTCAACGGTGATCGACAAAGTGGAGATGGGGTCGAACGTCGTCGAACTATGAAAGCTTCTGCTTGTCAATGTCGGAGTGAAGGGACGTGCGTGGGGTACTTAAAGTCTGAAGAACGCTTTGTTGGGCTCTTCGAAAGTGGATTGAAGTTGGGTGTGGCCGGAACTAGGCTGGGGAAGATGATGGTGTGTTGTTATGTCGAGAAGGGGACGCTTCATAAAACCTAATTTCAAAATTGGGACAACAAACAATAAAAACAGTTATCAATAAAATTGTATTCGAATCATCCAAAACGACGTCGGTTTTAGATAACTGTCTACAAACCTAATAAAATGACAATGGTCTTGTTAGAAATCGTCTTCGTTTGGTCCTTTCAAGGATGTTTGCCCATTAACGGTTATTGTAATTTTCCCAATAATTACAAAATTGCCACCGCCTATAAAACGAAGACGGTTTTGCCAAACTCATCGTAGAAGTTGTGTCCACAAAACATACATTTGTAGTAGTGCTAACAAAGAATGCTGACCTTTTAGGATGGTCAGTATCAGACATGCTAGGGATTGACCCCAAGTTCCTCTGCCACAAGTTGGCCATCTGTTCGGAGGCTAGACCAATCGCACAAAGAAAAAGGAAACTTAATTATGAAAGGGGAAAAACTATAGATGAATAAGTAAAGAAACTCCTGAATGTAGGATTCATTAGAGAGGCACAATACACCACATTGTTAGCTAACGTGGTAATGGTAAAGAAGTCTAATAAGAAGTGGAGAATGTGCATTGATTACACAAACTTAAACAAAGTTTTCCCTAAAGACTAGTACCCCCTTACGAGTATGATCACCTAGTTGATAGAGCATCTGGATTCCCCATCCTCAGTTTCTTAGATGCATATTTCAGGAATAATTAGATCCCTATGTTTAAACAAGATGAGGAGAAAATTGTGTTCATGACTGATACAACTAATTATTGCTTTTCAATCATGACATTCAGTCTTAAGAATGTTGAAGCAACCTATTGGAGACTGATGGACAAGATATTCATAAACCAGCTCTAAAAAAATTTATGAGTTCATGTAGATGACATGGTGGTCAAAAGCAAACACAACCTCTCACGCAAAAGACTTAGCATAAATCTTTGCAAAAGTAAGAAAGTACAACATAAGGCTAAACCTAGAAAATGCATATTCGGGGTACAAGGAGGAAAATTTCTTAGCTCATGCTTACCCAGAGAGGGATTGAGGCCAACTTGGAGAAATGTGCACCCATTATTGAAAATGAGAAGTCTGAACACTATGAAAGAAGTGCAAAGACTTACTTTCCATGTCGGGAGTGTAGTCTCCTATTACAAGAGATAGTGTACTTGTTCTCTCCTTGTATTTAGAGAGATTGTAATTTTTCTTCACGTAGTGAAAATATTTTTGTAGCCTTGCATGTGTTTTGTCCTTATTTGTTAAGGATTTTCCACATTAAAATATTATGTGTCAATTACTATTTTTCTCATCTCTTATTTTAACTTAGTTAATATTTTGTCAGTCTGGTACCCAACATAGGCTAGATAGAGAAAATGAGTCTACAAGATAAGCACTAGTAACGTGTTATTTATTTTGATCCTATCTTCTTTCTCAAATTTCTAAAATACTAAGCTATTCTTTGCCAAATAACTGAGGTAAAGGGGGGAAAAATTCTAAAATACCAAGTTATTCTTATGGAGAGACAAGGTGCATATTTTGTTGTGTTCTAAGGGATAAAAATTGTTCCGTGATGAAAGTGCTATTTACCTGACTTTTTTTAATCATAATGGCCTTATGTTTGTTAGCAAGGTCCTCAGATCAAATCTTCCTCTACTAGTTCTTTCGAGCCAAAACACGCTTCTAAGAGTATTTGATATGGAATATGTGTTCTTGCTTTATCATCCTCTTAGTCCCACTTGATTGCATCTTATGCTGCATCAATGCCAACGCCTGTTCCAAGTTTCCATTTAAGACTTTGTGTATGCCTCTGCACTGCTGAAGGTAGCATTTGATGAGCCCCACCATTCAAGTGTTTAGTTGTGAATTATAAGCTTGATAAACGAACGCCTTGCAATCGATCGAGTTTATATCTAGGGAAGAGATGAGTGTGTTTAACACTACTATTCCTTTTTTAAGAACAAAGTAAAAACCAAAACAAGAAAACTTTTCAACTAAATTTTTCCGTTTCAATTTGTCAATTAAACAAATCCCTAGTTTCGTCTGTGTCTCGTACATAAAGGAAAATTAATCAACAAGATATGATTTGTATTTCTCATTCTATCCTAGTAAAAATAATAAAAAATTCTACTCATTTGCCTTGTTGCACATGCTCTTCTAATCCATTGTCCTTGTTCTTGTTTGCTTTCTGAGAACGAAGAAGAATTTTAGGCTTACCATGCATCTATTTTTCTCCCGGGAAGAAAACTGATTGCAAAAGAATCATGTGGCCATAAATATCTCCAAATAGATGAACTCTTTTAAGAAACCAACGTAGAAGTCGATATAGTGATAAAACCTGTGGAGAAACAAGTGGGGGAAATATAAAATAAATGGTGTGGAAAGTGAGCAAGCCTCTAATGACGCTAGTAGCATGTGTGAATGAATGGTTATTGGCCACAACTAGAAGTATAGCAGCTATAAATGCCACTGGTGTTGCGATGAAGGCATATGTCAAACATTCGAATGTAATAGCAATTACTTCTGTCAATTCATCATGCGGAAGAGCTATTTCGAGCGACAAAAGTCCACATGCCATTGCAGAGGTAAACATAGTTTTCATATTGAAGATGGTGATGAATACTCGGAATAATGATTTATGAACCAAAACTGCAGTCCCTCTAATTTTTGGGTTTGGGTCATCAGAACTGTATACACCTCTTGGTACAGTAAAAGCAGTAGCAAATGACACAGTCACCATCAACGCCGCAACAATCAAAAACGCCTCAGAGGTGTCTTTCTCAGGCTGTGGTTGGCGTTGAGAATGCAACATGTGATTTAACTTCATGCCAGCTTCTTCTAATACCATGTTGGACACAATCTACATCGAAATATTGTAAAAGTTCAAAGTAGAATTAACATAAAAATTTATGCTTAGTCAACAAGTAGAATTTCATGTTTTGACTGAATATCCAATATTAGACTAAATTAAATAATCTGCATCTCAAGAGTTGAATAAAAACATAAATATAATTAATTCCATTATTTAGAAGTTTTCATGCATGATGAAATCAGAAGAGCTTTTCAAACTTATAAATCAAATCAAAACTTATATTAAAATATCTTTATAGAGTTTTTTTTATCCTCATTAAAAAAAATCCCAAATTTGATCTTTATAAATTCTTTTTGTTTCATTTTGATCCTTGTCACTGTTTTGCAACGGTGTGACTATTATAAATTAAAAATGATAAAGACTAATAAATAGGATTTTTATCCTCTTAAAAGAATTCCATTTTTATCTCTAGATATGATATTTTTCAATTAATAATGGAGACTAAAATGAAAATCCTTCAATATATATATAAAAGGAACTTGCATAAAAATTTTATCATATTACAAGTACTAAAGCAGTAACATTCAAGACTAAAATAAAACAAAATAAAATACAAAGATCAAATAGAATTTTTTTTTAAATGACCAAATAGAAAATAATTCTATAATAGGGATCAACAAGTTGTTAAAATATAGAATTCAATATCATTACATCCCATTTTATTTAATTACATTTTATCTTTTCTACCCATAAAAACATGTTAATCTATTTAATGAAGCCAAGACAAAGAATAGTATTGAGCATACCTTTCTTTCATACAACATTGGAAATTCAAAAGTCTTACAATATCTCGAGCCGTTAAACCGTCTTTATCCGTGAGAGTCATATTAGCCCTTTTATCTCATGTAATAAAGTAGATAACTTTTTGAAATAGTTTTTTTGATGCCAAGTGTAATGGGATGTTTCCATCATCGTCTTTTTGGTTTATAGTAAATAAATCATCAATTTTGCAATTTCTTAATAGGTATCATACCCCATCACTTCTTCCATTCTTTGTTGCAATGTGAAGAATGTTTTGACCTTTTTGATTGAGGAGAACATAAGGATTAATCACTACTACAAAAGCCCTTTTTTACAACACTAATTTTACGTCGGTTAATCAAAAATTGTCTTAGAAAGAAACGCAGTGACATTTTTGTAAATAAATATAACCTTACTATGATGGTTTTGCGAAAGCCATCTTAGAGACTACAATTCTAAGACAATTTCCGCAAAACTGTCTTAAAAATCGTTTTAGAAGGATGTGATTCTAAGACGGTTTTTAAACCGTCTTAGAAGGCTTTTCACTTATTTTTATATTTAAATGTCTCCATCTAGTCTCTCACGCACAATCTTTATTCTCACTCTCCCTCTCATTGTCTGAATTCCCTCTAGGGTTCCTAAGAAGTCGAGGGACCAAGGCAACCCCTCCGCTCCACTCCTCAAGCTCGACCTCGTCGCACTGACGTCCTCTCCGTCATCGTCATTAATGTCAATGACATCAACAACAGCTCCCCCGAGGTCCCCGTCATCGCATCCTCTTCCTGCAGAATCATGTTCTTCATCTCCCTTTCTCTCTCCTCTTCCATGGCCTTGCTCTCAATCTCTCCTCTCCCTCGCCTCCTTCTTCCTTGAGATCTCCTTCAATTCTTCTAATTCCCCTTCTCTTTTCTGCACCAGGTACCTACCAATTCCCTAACTCTCTCTCTCTCTTTTCCCTCGAGATCTCCTTATATTTGTATTCGCATTATTTTATCCTTGATGAATGACACTGTTTTATTTTTTTATTGAGTTTAATTACTTATCTGAAATGAATGATATGATGGACCTTTTCCTTTTTTCCAGCTTCAATTTGGGATAAAATCTTGTTTCCATAGGAGCATAGGATGCGATGAATTCCTTTGCAGCTAATTAACTCTTCCTTTCTATGCTCTCGTGACACAGGTAGTTTAATTAATATCAATTCATTTCATAAATAACTTGTTTTTTTTTCAAATTTTTATTCGTTTTCATTTTTATTCATCAAATTAATTGTATACTTACAATTGTATAGAGTTAGACACAACTTTGTCTTTAGGCTGTCATTACTATTTAATTGGATGTTGCAATTTCATAGAGAAAATCTTAGGAATTTATTTCCTTTCCTGTAAATCTACTGTAAATATATGTAACATCTCCTGAAATTTCTATTCTGTAAAGATCCTAAATAGCTATTTAATGAGGATGGCCCCAAGGGGGCAGACCAGTTTTTTCCTATAGTATTTCTAGTTATTTCTGATATAGTTTTGTGATTTTCTGATAGGCATAATTGACATGATTCTTTGTCAACTTCTTAGTCACTGTTGGGAAGAAAATTCTGCCTAAAAAGTCTGGGAGATGATCGTCAAAACATTTTCATTCCAAGCTTGACCAAAACATTTTCCTTGAGTAGCAGCAAAATTAATTCCTCAAATCTTCACTGTAATCGGACTAGAATGAGATGATCGTCATTAGGGTGGTGTCTACATTCAGTGTATGTTGGGAGTGCTGGGATATTGGCTGTTTTCAAGTATTAGCTTCTAGACTACCTACTATATTAACTTGAGTAGTCTAATATCTAATAGTATTATTTTCTGATAGAAACCCATTTAGCATTTTCCTAGTTAACATATTTGTGGGAACTTCTGAAGTTTGACAAGAATTGTGCTAATCAAGTTTAAGTGAAATTCATATGCTTGCTAATAATGACTGAAAGATCCGAAAATTGGCTTTAGTTTTTACTTTTTAATGTTTAAACTTTTTAGGTTAGGTGATTTTTCTTCAATGAAATGCATGTAGTTTGCTTTGTTCTATGATTTATTTTTTAGTTTTGAATTTTGATCTTTTGATCATAGTTTTAATTTTGTTGTATTAATATTTTGAAAAGTGTTTTAATTTTATTTATGTCAAATTAATATTTACGTGTTTTAGAACAAAAATGAAAGGTGAAATTATCAATATTGAAATTGTAGTTATTATATGAGGACTTAAAATAATTCACTTTGTTCAAGGAAATTGAGTTAATCAAATCTATTTACCTTATATTAAAATAATGATCCTACTTGGATATGTGTCCACGTAACTGTATTCCTATTATTCTCTCTCATTTTTCTTGGATAAGTAAACTATATTTTACATTGGGTCTCATCCTTTTAATTGCTTCTACTCTACAATGTATAACATTCAACTATGTCATCAACTATACATAAAAAAAAGAAGTAGCTAGCCTTATAGTGTGTTTGCACTTCAGTTCCTATCATAATTAAGAAATGTAACTTCCGATTAACCCTTTTCTTTGTTTAAGATTTTATTTTAATTTTTCTTATTTGTAGATGAGTTTTAAGGAAAAAAAATTAAAATATAGCTTTTTTATAAAAAAAATACAAATTTACTGTTGTTTGAAATTTATTTACGCAAGTACAACAACCAAGCGTGCCCCACAAAAATGCAATCAAACACACCCCCTCTAGGCGCGACTAGGGCTGAGTTTGGCCCCCACCCAAGCGCGACTCAGCACCAGTTGCGCCTCCCCCAAGCACGACTCTACAAGCCTATAAATACCCTAAATTCACTTTTTCCTTTCACTTTTTTACTTTTACCCTCTCTCTAGCATTTTGCTCTGACTTCTCTCTAGTTTTTGTTTGAATTTGAGGCTTTGCGCAATGAAACTCTGTCAATCAAGTAAGTGCTCGAATATCTATTTTTTTATATTACATTAAATATATTATATTATTGTCTTTGAAAATTGTTATTGATATATGAAATTGTTAGTGACCTAGGTTATGATTAAGGACATACCTACCTAAGTTATTTGTAACATGTTTGTTGGCTTAGGATACTATTAGTTAGTGACCTAGGTTATTATTTAAAATAATTTCTATTTCAAATTAATTTATTTACTATTATATGATTATTAAATTCTAGCAATATAGTTAGTTATTTGTTTCAAACTATTGGCTTAGAATATTATTATGGCTGAGTCATCATCATATGAGTCACCTCGTTCTGGACCTGACCACGAGCCTGAGCCTACCGATCCCACAATGCATGTTCTTCCCGGACCATATAGATGGGATACACTTAGGAGGTGCAGACAACGCACTCATATTTCACAGGCTGTTTGGAATGATGAAACACAAAGAGAGCTAAAGATTCGCCATAGAGGTAGACCTAGTGGTGGACCCCGACCCAACGATATTCTAGACCTAGTCACACAGTATTTGACTCAGGCTGGTTTCTTACATGTTCCCCGCATGCGATATATGTAGGTAAGCACTTACAATATTGTTATGTGTAATGTGTTGAAATAAGTGTATTTTTAACTTATAAATTTATAAGTGACCTATATTTTTCAGATTGATGCTAGTCTTATCAGAGCTATGGTTGAGCGGTGGAGGCCAGAGACACACACTTTCCATATGCCGCAGGGTGAGATGACAATTACCTTGCAAGATGTCACAGGTATATTAGGATTGCCTACTAATGGGCAAGTCGTTACCGGGCAGACTTGCATGGATTGGGCAGAAGTGTGTAATGAGGTTTTTGGTAACGGTCCTGATGCGGCCACTGAGTTATTCTTCGACAATTTGAAGCTATCATATTTCGACAGAGTATATCCAACATAGGATGCAGTTGGTGGTCATCCTCAGAATGTGATATACTTCACGAAGGCTCACATTGCATGGATGTTAGGATCTTGGATCCTATGCGACAGATCGGGGGAGAGAGTATCGGCTTACTTGGTGGTGATTTAGCTGACATTGGATCATATAGATGTGGGTCTGCAGTTCTGGCAAACTTGTTTAGACAGTTGTGTGATTGTATAGACTCAGATAGAAAAGACATTGGTGGTTGCACTATTTTACTACAGATTTGGGCGTGGC
Source organism: Glycine tomentella (assembly GCA_007407185.1). Taxonomy (NCBI): domain Eukaryota; kingdom Viridiplantae; phylum Streptophyta; class Magnoliopsida; order Fabales; family Fabaceae; genus Glycine; species Glycine tomentella. Next base: position 85,560 of record PYAF01000203.1, on the reverse strand, counting down.
TCAGATTTCCACCCATCGCTGCCCCTTTGCCTGATTCGCATGAGCTGGATTGACACTTCGGACACAAGTATGTTTATTTGGTATTACTTAAATCACAATTTATTTATGTGTACTACGATTAACATTTGAATGTTGTATCTGGAAACTAGGTTTAATGCTCTAGGTCGATTTAGAATTAACTCACTAAGTTGGTATCGAGACAGACTAGACACCTTATGTAAAGATAAGGTATGTTTTTTGAATCAAATATCATTTATTTAAACTATTGTCAATATGCAATTGAGTCGTATATATCTTTTAATCTTTTAGGTGGTTTGGCAACCTTATGGAGATTACGAATTCTTGGGTGCATCTGCTGACACAAAGTATTTGTGGATGGCTAGGACACCTATTATTTGTTTTCACATTGCTGAGTATTCCCAGCCTGATAGATGCATGAGGCAATTTGAGCGGGATCAACCAATACCTCACAGGCCTGGGAAATTGAAAGGAGTGCATGATTATACCCTTCGAGGTAAACCCCAAGAAAATTGGCCTCACAGACTAAGGAAATTTATACAGAGATGGAATAGGTGAGCTGAACATGTTGATCCTGAAATACATGGTCTTATGTCAACCAACCATAAGTACATGGCTTGGTATAGACTGTCCGGCAAGTGATATGTTACGAAGCGGGCTACCAAGTTAGGACGTTGTGTAAGTCATTTTTCTGAAAATAATTTATTTACTGTTATCATATATTTTTCTTTATGTATATATGTTGTGACTTACAGGTGGATGGTCTGGAGAATTTGTATTTTGTGACCACGCCTGAGCAATTTCCTCACCATAGTTTGGGATATGTACATGAGGAAATAGGGTTCTTGATATATGTTTTCACAGAGACCGCTTGGGTGGAGGAGCCAGGTCTAGAGGCACCCTTGACCCATCTTCCAGAGGAGCCACAGCTGTTTATCAACGTGGGACGTCGTGTGAAATAGGGTCGAGAGATAAGACGTCGTCGCCGACCTATTCCACCAGTTCCTGAGCCTATTCAGGGACCCAACCCGACAGTTAATAGATGGTTTAGGACATCCTCCATAGGTCGTGAGTACGGTGTTCAGGCGACATTTCATGAGCCTACCCAACCGGAGGCACATACATATTATCAGTCAGATTGGCCACCTTGGGACACCCAGACCCAAACGGTGTATCAGTATAGTCCAGTACCCATGGCAGGCTGGGATCAGGCCGGGACGAGTAGTCAGGGACCTCAGTCGTGGGATGACATAACTGTTGAGGAAATGTATAGCCAGATAGATTTTTCACCACCTCGGCAATCAGGCTATCATCCGCACTGGTCGGTCGAGACCATTCCACCACCGGATCTAGTGCCATCTCTAGCACATACTTCTGCTCCACAGTTTCAGCATAGACGTGGTAGACGCAGATTGCCTGATCGTCAGACGCGTCATTACCAGTGGCCTCCGGAGTCATAGCCTTTGTATTTTGTATTTGTTAATTATTATCAAATATGATTCATATTATGCATGGTATTATGGACCTTTTTTTATCGCCTATATTTGTCATGAACGTCGTTAGATTATGAAATATGTTATTTGCTACAAACTATGATAAAACATAAAGCAACAAATAACAAGATAAAGAAAACATTAACATATCGAAAATAAAATCATGAGGTGGCCAATACATTTGACAGGAAGCGGGCCTGATACACCATGTGGAATTGTAAAATGACATTGACAACACTATGATGATTGCAATTAAAATACTTTGTGGTCCTTTATACTGTAGCCAATAAATTTGACTGAACGCATGTCTGTTGCAACATATGGAATTGTAAAATGACATTGACAACACTATAATGACAAGAGTTGAGTCACGCCCCATCTAGGCGCGAGTGGTCACGCCCCACACAGGCGGGACTTTGCACCCTTATATATACCCCGTTAACACAACCATACCATCCCACACAACGCACCTCCGCAAACGAAATTCAATCTCAATAGTATGGCATTCTTAGGTGAAACAAGCTCTCAAATCATTGCTAATTCCAAATTAGCATTCATTTTCCTGAATGGATCAATCATACACAACCAAACTAGTGTTTCTTTTCAATGTCCTACTCCAATACCAATGCGAGTTCTTGATGAGTGTTTTTTCAGTCACTCAAGAGTAGAATGCACAACACCCTTCTGCTCACCAATGACAAATCCGTGCATGAAATTTACTATCGACAACCATCCATCAATACAAGTCAACAATTTTTTTTTCATTCTCTGCAACTGAAAAATGATGATGATGTTTGCACAATGTTGGTGTGCCATGAAAAACTCTCGTGTGTTGGTCCTATAGAATTATTATGTATCATCAGCAGAACACCCGATGGTGTACTCAACCTACTTCGATCCACCATCACTCCTACTCATGATGCAATGATGTGTTACAACGGCAAGTGGAACATACCATGACAAGGCAATTTTTTGGGTTACTCCTTTACTGTAACAAATCCAATAAGATTTCAAATTCTTTCCCGATGCAATATCGAAACACTCAAGGATATAATCAAGCAAGTTGCACCGCTAGGAGTTCCGCCTTATGGAATTCACGAATCATAGGTTGTTAGACAATTGTTCTTCCGACAACCAGGCCATGCAAAATATTCAGAAAACTTAGTCGAATATGAAATAATACAACTAAAAAATGATGAAGATGTATTGAAGGTGTTAGCATAATCTAATTATTGGAAGCGTTTCTCTTCAATATAAATTTTAGCTATTTTTAACAACCAGTCATCCAATTACTAGAAGATGACATGTCTGCTGCACAACATCTTCCAAATTATGATTAGTTTCCTCATTCTCATGTTTCAATTGTTGTTGTTAGTACGTTAGGTTGTTTTTGTTTTTTAATGTTTTTTCTTTTTGTGTTTGTCTGTCTAATTTCGATCGTTTGTACGTCTCATTGTTTTATTTTCAAATGAGATGAGTGGTTTCATTGGAAGTTTGGTTTATTTTTCAATGTTCATTATGAAATATAACAACATAAAGAAAACATTGACAACAACATAAAGAAATCATGAGGTAGATGGACGACTAGGACAATTTTGAGGGTTATGACCAGGTAATCTGCATATACCACAACTGATACGACTTTGACTAGCTTCAACTTCATCCATCTCATTGCGTATTCTAGTTGACTTTGGATGACCCTTTGCATGCAACATAGACCTGTCAGGTATGAGCATTGGATCTGCACTAGGTGGAATTGCTTGCTCATTACCAATTGGCTGCCATGGAAATGAGTAAGCTTGTACCAGGTTTGTTATAGGAAATACTTCATCCACATATTGTGCCGGTGCATGACGAACATGTAAAGCGGCTGCTGCGGCATGACTACAAGGATACTTGAACGCCTTAAATTTCCCACACTGACAGAACAGCTCTGGGAGGTTTACTGAATACAATTTGTCATAACCATCGTCAACCTCAAATACAGATTGTTCAACATTATATGTACGAACCTAATGAGCAGTAGCATTGATCTCATTAGCCTGCAACATAGCAACCACATTTTTGCAATGAGGATAAGGACCTTACAACTCATTAACAGCCAATTGCCCCCTGCAAACAAAATATTCCACCAATGTTTATATATATGTGTTTAACCAACGCAGTTATTGGCATGTTTCTTGCACTTTTTAAAAACCCTGTTTACTGACTCGGGGCCAAATTTGTTGTCATATGTTCATACCTTCGTCCCTCAACATCATATGCACGTGTCCACTTTTCCTTGGGGATGTTATCAATCCAATTTGCAACCTCAGGACTCATATCATGAAAACGTGCGAAGGCTATCTCAAAATCAACAATAGAAGGAGTATAACCTGCACACAAATTAAATAACATTAAAATTTAGTTATACATGCAAAATTAATAGTTTTTAACCTTACCTAAATTCATAACCGCTCTCTTCAAATTTTCATTTCTGAACTTTTGATTAAAATTGCTCGAAATATGACAAAGGCAAAAGACATGATAAGCATGTGGTGGTTGCCAACCCACGATGCCTCTCAACTGTAGATAATATGTTTCGGTGCCGATCAGAAATAAGACAAATATTTGTCTTCTGTATAACATGCGCAAGAATGTTATCCAGAAAATATTCCCAGGATTCCAACGTCTCACCCTCAACAATAGCAAATGCAAGTGGCAAACATTCATTATTTCCATCGTGAGTTATGATAATCAACAATTTTCCTTTGTACTTGTCATATAAATGAGTGTCATCAATTTGAATAACCGGCTTACAAAAATTGAAAGTCTCACAACATTGTCTGAAGGTCCAATACTAAGACAGTTATAGCCTATAACCGTCTTAGAATGGGACATTCTAAGACGGTTATGAACAAATAATCGTCTGTGAATGTGACATTCTAAGACGGTTCTTTCCAATATCCGTCTTAGAATGATGTAAAAATAAAAAATAAAAAAAATTCAAAGACGCATTCTAAGACGGTTCTAGGCTAAGAACTGTCTTCTAATGAGACTTTCTAAAACGGTTCAATAACCGACTTCGAAAGTCTTACTTTTTAACGACACCTGCTAAAAAGACGATTGTGGAACCGACGTCGTATGAGATAAATAACCAACGTAGAAAGCTTAGTTTGTAGTAGTGAATGGGTCATTCATGTCCAAAGAATTCTTTTACCATCTTAACATCACCCCTTTTGCAAGCAAGATGAAAGGGAAGATAGCCCTTCTTGTTTCGTTCCAAGGCAGTTTGATCCAATTGTAGCAATGAATTATTTAATAACATACGAAATCTGCTACCATAACCAATGTCAAGTGCATAATGAAGGGGGGTATTTCCATCTTCATCCCTTACATAAACTAGCTCTTGTCTTTTTGCTATTATCTCTTGTATCATAACTACAAATGAACAAATTAAAGTGAAATAAATTAATCAGGTGTTGTTTAAGGACATGATTAAACAATATTAAATATTTTAAGCATTTAAAAATTAAAAGGTAAATAACTTTTGTAAGCTCTACAATTATTTTAGTGTATTTTAGTAAGATATTTAGGAAAACTGAGCTCATTTGTCTAACATATAAGTTAATTTGATCAAATAATTGAAATAAGTATTGTTTGATATACCAGCTTATGGGCCTATTTGTTGAAACTTTATTTGTTACAAGATAATTTTTTTAATAAAAATAAACTATTTTCTATTTTTATGATGTGTTTGTTTAAATTATTTTTTGTTTTAAAAATATCTTGCTTATTTTTTAGAAGCAAATTCTATCCATAAAAAAAATCATTTTTTTTTAAAAAAGCACTCTTTTCATAAGTACTCTTTTAAACAAAAAGGGTTTAATTAGTAGTTTCTAGCTTATTTTCATAAGCTACTTCAAATAGCTTATAATAAATTAGGTTATAAGATACCAAC
>PYAF01000203.1:56838-72740 GCA_007407185.1 Glycine tomentella | reverse complement strand
ATACCATTATATCTGGATTCCTAAAGCACGCCTCTACTTGTTGATATAATTCAAAACTATTTAATATGCTAAATGAGTTCATGATCAAAATATGTTGTGAAGCAATTGAGGCAGAACTCCTTTAAGAACACAAAGCATATCAAGGTTGTACATACCTCTGCTTTATCATCAATTGTGAATCTATTAAATGGATGGCAAGTTGAATTCCTCACATTCTCCTGCCACAAAGAGCAAAGCTCGACACCTTTGGTCCCAAATTCTTCAAGAGGAAATCTTTTCATGCAGTTATTCAGAAAAACCTTCACATTGGAAGAAAAAAAAGATTAGTCTCCATAATCTACTCACACTACAATAATAGAATTGCAAAATTATAAAATCAATAAGAATGTGATGTTGTTGGAATTGGACTGAACATTCAGTGTAACAACATACAAATTGGTGACATGCTAATAATTAAAAAAAATAAAAATCACCAAAGTATGATCCAGAACGAGATATTCCAGAAACAATAGTGTGCAACATGGTTCAGCTGCCTTACCACAGTGTAGACATAGGCAACAAATAGGAATTAAAGAGCGGAAGAGAGACATAGTAAGAACCTGTGAGACCGTAGCAGAGTCATGACAGTAAAAGTAGAATCTGTGAGGAGGATGTTCCCCTGAGCATACAGCTCCAATATGACATAGTTTGCATTCTCCCCAAGTCCAAATTGAAAGAGAATAATCTGTCACAGTTTTCATAAACAAACAAAATTAAGAATTTTCAATTTTTTTTTTTTGGGGGGGGGGGGGGAAGAAATAAACAAAGGGTGATGGATATACTATACTATACTTGATCGTACCCACGTTGGCGCACATCCTCGAGCCTTCTGGTTAGAATGTGCTTCCTTAATTTGAGAGTGAAACCAGAGGGAGTGTTGCTCTTGTCACGCATGTAGAGAGTAGTGTGCAATCTCACGCCACTTTCCATCAGCAACAGAACCTTCTCGCTTTCCCCGGATTCGGAAACTCCACTGCTGTTCATCACCACGTCGAGGCACGTCATGGAGTAATCGTCGCGCCACACCGGCAGCACTGACTGTAGCTGCCCCCACACCATCTCGCGCACCACCTCCTCCGAGCGAATGTCGCCGTTTGCCGCCAGCGCCGCAATGCTCACGTACGCGTACCCGCCGTGCTCGAAGATCGCGTGGAGCAGCGCTGCCGATTCAAGGTCAAGTGTCGACGTAGCAAAACCGCGAGACGGAGCGTCGTTGGATGCGGAGGTTGTCGACATTGCTGCGGCGGCACTTAGTTTGGGGCTCATGATAAGGAAGGAGTGTTTAGAGTGGTAGTGAAGGGTTAGGGCTTCAAGAATTTGAAGGGTTGGGAGAGTTTGAGCTGAATTTGGAATTTGAAGGCACGTGAGCTGACATGGGAATTTGAAGAGCGGCACGTGAAGTCACTTGAGTTACCGACGGACAAATTTGATTCAGAAATTGTTCATCGGAAATAAGCATTTTTGTTGTAGTGGCAATTTTGTAAATATTGGACACATTAACGACGTTTTTATGTAAAATCATTGTAAAAACTTTCAAAACTACAACGGTTTTGATCAAAATAGTCGTAGATAGGTCACCTTTAATTGCTAATTGTTGCGTATTTTTGGATTTTTGCTCACTTGACGTATCTGACTTGTGCAGGACTTATAGAGTGCTACCGATCTCCGAATGGAGCGTTCTAGGAGTTCTTGGAAATATAACGAAAAGATCTACCAGTTCGATAGAAATAGCCCGAGGCCAATTCTGTCATTTAGAGGGTCATTTTAAGCTTTGAAGTTAGCGCCTCTACACTTGTAATTTTGGACTGTGAATTTGACTTTCATGGTTGTAAATAGCAAATAATTAGATTGTTGGGTTTGTTTGTGGCCCATTTTATATTCAGAACTCAGCCACTACATATATTAGTGACTTTAGTGAAACTTGGAGAGCACTCTTTACATTTCAATAAACAAGTTTTATTTTTCTTTCCTTTAGTTTTTAGAATCAAACCCTTGTTCTTCATTTTCTCTCAACTGTTCTTGCTTGTTCTTTATTGTTCTTCATTTTCGTTTTTCTGTTCTTCCATTCTCATGCAATAATTCCATGGGGCTTTCACTGATGATGATCATGGAAGGCTAAATCTTCAATCAATTCAAGGATCCAACCCAAGCACAAGGAGAATTTGAGTTCTGGTTTAGTATTTCGAATCCTATGTAAATGTTCATCTTCTTATTCAATTGCTATTCTGTTTTCATGATTATGAATGCGTTTAGAATTGAAAACGGATTAGGTTATGGATTCATTTCCTAATTTTGAATATTAATCACAGATTAATTGGATGATATTTCAGTTAGGGTTGTGGTTTCAATCAATTTAGGGGTTAAGTCGATTGAGTTGCTTCTAATGAGATTGAATGAACTTTCACAATAGGATAAATTTTTGAGAACTATGATGATTCGAATTGCTTGGTGAGGTGAATTGGATTGATGCTTTAATTCTGTTTTACATCACTTCTTTTAAATTCTGTTAGTTTCTATGTTGCTCTTTAATTTTAGTTTACGTTTTTGCAAGTTTTACTTACGCACATAAACTGTTTGATAAAATTTCCCCCTCACTGTTATTAGTAAATTGAAGCTAGAACCATATTGATTGTGTCTCTGAGTTGACCTAGGTTAATCCTGTGCTACAAAATTAACGTAGTTAAATTGTTTTGGTGCGTATCGACAACGTGATATCAACGACGCCAGTTTTGATATCACATTATTGACACGCACCAAAACAATTTAACTACGTTAATTCTGTAGCATAGGATTAACCTAGGTCGACTCAGAGAAACAATCAATATGGTTTTAGCTTCAGTTTACGAATAACAGTGAGGGGAAAATTTTATCAAACAGTTTGTGTGCGTAAGTAAAACTTATAAAAACATAAACTAAAATTAAAGAGCAACACAGAAACTAACAGAATTCGAAAGAAGTAATGTCAAACAGAATTAAAGCATCAATCCAATTCACCTCACCAAGCAATTCGAATCATCATTGTTCTCAGAAATTTATCCTATTATGAAAGTTCATTCAATCTCATTAGAAGCAACTCAATCGACTTAACCCCTAAATTGATTGAAACCACAACCTTAACTGAAATATCCTCCAATTAATCTGTGATTAATATTTGAAATTAGGAAATGAATCCATAACCTAATCCGTTTTCAATCCTAAACGCATTCATAATCATGAAAATAGAATAGCAATTGAAGAAGAAGATGAACATTCACATAGGATTCGAAATACTAAACTAGAACTCAAATTCTCCTTGTGCTTGGGTTGGATCCTTGAATTGATTGAGGATTTAGCCTTCCATGATCATCATCAGTGAAAGCCCCATGGAATTATTGCATGAGAATGGAAGAACAGAAAAATGAAAATGAAGAACAAACAAGAACAGTTGAGAGAAAATGAAGAACAAGGGTTTGATCTAAAAACTAAAGGAATGAAAAATAAAACTTGTTTATTGAAATGTAAAGAGTGTTGTCCAAGTTTCACTAAAGTCACTAATATATGTAGTGACTGAGTTCTGAAAATAAAATGGACCACAAACAAATCCAACAATCTAATTATTTGTTATTTACAACCATGAAAGTCAAATTCGCAGCCCAAAATTACAAGTGCAGAGGTGCTAACTTCCAAGCTTAAAATGACCCTCTAAATGATAGAATTGGCCTCGGGCTATTTCTAGCAAACTTTTAGATCTTTTCGCTATCTTTCCAGGGACTCCTAGAACCCTCCATTTGGAGGTCGGTAGCACCCTATAGGTCCTGCACAAGTTAGATACGTCAAGTAAGCAAAAATCCAAAAATACGCAACAATTAGCAATTAAGCCCACTTACTTGCCTAGGCCAAAAACTGAATTAGAATAGGAAAATAAAGGTCCAAGAGAGGTCAAATAAGCTAAGAAGGATAGAAAAATACTCAACTAAAAGCACTCTATCAAAATACCTTGGTAACGACGCTTCTGAAGAAGCCGAAGACGAAATTGTCGGAGTCGGAGATGGAGACGGGTTTGGGGTAAGGAACAACTTTAGGAATCTGAGGCAGCGAAGGTGTGATATTGGTGGTGGTGGTGGTGGTGGTGATGGGGTGGTCGATTTTCCATTCGTGTTCCTCTCCCCGCCCAACATTTCATCTCAGCTTTGAAGCCAAAGCGGCTCAGTCTCCGCTCCGCGTCGCTTCCAACAAACCTCTCTTGCAATCTACACTCAGGTAATTTATTTGTTTATTATTGATTTTAAATTCCACTGTTCAATGCTTCCAATTGGAATGAATAAGAATAGCTTTGATTGTGGATTGTGGATGAGTTTAGTTTCGATGCCATTATTGATTTCAGATCTCATTGTTGAATGATATTATTGTGGATTAGTGTGATAGTGATCTTTGTTATTTTGTGTTCGTTCTTTGAAATTTACGAGGAAATTAATGAGGAGGATGAGAGACTAATGGAAGCATTCATATCAAAGGAGCAGACCTCATTGTCCAAAGAATAAAAGAAAAGAATGTTTTTGTTGCTTCAGGCAATATTTGAATGCATTTTATTTTCCTCTTGGTTTCCTTATTTTTAATTTTGGAGTTTTGAGTGTTTTTAGCATGTTGTTCAGCCTGGTTGGAGGTTTTATATCTCACTCTTGTTTTTGTGATATTTTTGTGTGAGGAAAATCTACCCGTTCCAAAATTGGATAAATCCATAATTGACATATAGAAGAGGTATGTATAACTTCCAATTCAATTCTATTATAAATTCATGGATTATATTATTAAATTCCTTTCTATAAATATGTTTGCCTGGTTGTAAACTTTAGTATCCTATAATCAGTTATGATTTTGTTTGGATCTGTTACACTGAAATTGTAGGTTTGGTTAGAGGAAAAACAAAATAAATATTTAAATTTAAGAAACATCGATTTTCTTTAAAAATCACCTTAGAATGTTAAAATTTCAAGATGGTTCTCAATGAAAACCGTCTTAGAATCCATCGAATCTAAGACGGTTGACAAATCGTCATAAAAAGTGAATATTTTTCACGATAGCGACTTCAACGACGATTTATGAACCGTCGTCGAATGTTCTACAGAACCTTAATTAGAAAATATGTTTTCAGTAGTGTTTGTATATATAAATTAATATAGGAAACGATAACATCTATCTATAAATTATTTTATTAATGACTTCAGTAATTAATTTGCATGTATCAAATGATGGTGTGTGAGTACAAAAAAAATAAATAAATAAATAAATAACGATGGTGTGTGTGAAATGTGAATCTTTATATGGTAGGTATAGATCCAAAATTTATTTCGGTGCTCGCACTATGATCCTAAAAGAATGGAAGATGTTAGCAATTATAAATTTTAAACTCGGGTTATTGTTCGAATGACGACACACTCTTCGTTAGTGAGGCCAAGCCAATGGGAAAGAGTTTACTAAAATGTAAACTCCACAATCTTTAATTATCAAAGGATGGTGTGTGTGAGTGTACAAGGTTGGTAGCATAATTAGGTGCAAATATAATTCTTGGTTGACGTGAACTCGTGAAGTCAGTTTATTTAACCATTTTACTCATGAATTGTAATGCATTAATGCTTTGATCCTAGATTAGTTTCCGCTCCAACACATCTTTGAAGAACGGAAGACGTGGAATATGATAAAATTTAAACTCACATTTGTTAGAAATCTATATACTATATCTAAAAAGCTTTAAAACTTTATTAGTGATCGAAATTTTAATTTAATTTGACTTAATAAATATATAATATATTTAAACATTTGTTAATCACTTGATCAAAATTCCATAAATGTCTAACGTACTTGAAAATTTATAGACCGCTAGATCAAAATTTTAATTTTACAACATTAATTTGATTAAATCTTAATTTTTGTTTTTATACAAATAACTGCTTGAATATTTTAGAATTAATTTTTTTTATTATTGATTTATAAACAACCATTGAATAAAATGCTTAAACATTTTAGAACCATCAGATTTTTTTTATTCATTTGTCTAATTACACTAATTACAAAGAAAAACACAAGTGTCTTTGTCTAATGAAAATTCAAAACAAGATTTTTCTGTTTCTTTTTTTTTAAGCTCGCAACGACACCTGTAAGAAATCAATTTCATCTCCATTTGATCAAGTGATGAAATAAAGTTTATCATCCGAATCTCAAGTCTTTGAACTTTAAAAAGTAAAAACGCACAAAAAAGAAAAGGAAAATCGTGTTTTTGCGTAAATGCACCAGGCACCAAAAGGTTGAATGATCGGTAACCAGGATAAACAAAAGAATATTTGTTCATATACATGGATCCAACTTCTGAGGTTTTTTTTTTTTTTTTTTTGATAGGCAACTTCTGAGATACTGTTAACAGAAGATACAGGGGATCTATCATCAAGAGGTTCCGCATTTTATTTACGATATACATACATGAATCATATGATACATACGTTCATTCACCAAAAAAAGAAATAAAAATATGATACATACGTTTGCTCATAACTGTATGAAATTGGTGTAACAGATGCAAGGGTCACGATAAGCACTTGTTTCTCCCATACCCATTAATCCAATAGCTAATCCATCTCCAGCATACAAGTCCTTTTCTAAGCCAACTGTCATCCGAAAGGACTACCTCTCCCACCTTCCATGGCTCTAAACGTCAAGGTTCAGTTGAAAGCATTGGCCTTACCTATTTGTCTGATTAAAAAGGAAACTTCCATTTAAAAAGAGAAAAGTGCAAGCAAGAGCTAAGGTTCAACATGCTGACTAATGTACAATAAAACAATAACCAAGTATTCACCAAAAAAAAGAAAAGACAAAGCAAGACTTATTCCACCAAGGTAACTAATAAATAGTAACTAAATAAAATCAAACAGATATTTCATAAAGTATCTGACCACTGACAGAATAATGTTAACATTAAAATTAAATCCATATCGTGCAAAAAAAGCATCATTAACAGAGATTAATGTTCTAATTTCTAAACAAGTTTCAAAAAAGAGGAATGAAGAAAATCAATATTGCTAACATAAATGCTATAGATTGCATATAAAATCTTCAAAAAAAAAAATGCTATAGATTTATCTAATACATAACCATTTTCAAATTCATAAATTGTAGTATAAATCGAAGTACAGTCTACTTGCCTCTTCAAACCATTTAAGAATAAGGCTGATGCATGATAATAGGTATTTGAAACAAACTAGTGAAAATAAATGATTAAGGAAATCCAAGATAACTAGAATAAGAAAATTATGATCAATTAAAGAATTCCAATCTTTTCTACCTTGTCTCCTCCATGTATCATTTCCATGTGCATATCCTGGATCAACAACAACGTAATGAGGTGGAGCATTCTTCAATAGTGGCACCCTGCCAGGAGAATATTCATCATCACTATCATAATATTGATGTGGCCCTAGTGCTTTGAGTATCATTGCCAATAATAAAGAGAGTCCCTGCTTGTTAAAAGCAGACAGCCATCCATTAATACATCATTTATTAACCAAGTAGTAGTCAGTAGAAATATGTAACAAAGCACAAGAAATATGCACTAGCTGACCAGGTACTGTACTGACAGAACAAATGTATTAGAAAAACAGTAGACATTGTACTAGTTGCCAGTTGTTTTACATACTAATTAAGTTATTTTCTTTTTTGAAAAGCCAATCAAATTTATTAAAACCATCTGAAGCACAAGATGTGCCTTGAATGATCCAAAACATAATACATCAAAAGCAAGGATCAGACAATGGTCTTATTGCAAACAAAAGCACAACGATTACCTACATCCCCGATGTAAAACCAAAAATAGCAAAACATATAACATCACTCTCCTTACTGCTCATAACCCACCCCAAAACACTAAAAATACAAACTCATAAAGATGAAAACAACAATTCTGATAAAATCATCCCTGCTATATGCTGACACGTTGATAACTGATAATATGCAGCTGAGATAACTGATACAAACAGCAGTCCATATATAAAACAGAATGCATCCTTCATGAAGATATTTTGCCCACCACATATTTGTGTTATACATACTAATTAAGTAATTATACAGATAGAATAATAGGTTCAGATCTCATCCAAAACAGGAGTATTACCTTTATCAATCCCTTAATCATAATATATGAATCCAAATTACAAATAACTAAACAAAACATAAAGTATATATAAAGGACAAACATAACAGGATGCACTTAGAAACAAATGACAAAAGCCGATTTTTTCTTTTTCCATTTTTTTATAAAAGAAAAAACCTGATCTTGACAGTGTGAAAGAGATGTGTGCAAAAGAAGAAAGTTGCTGCTGTGTAGTGCTTATCGTGTTAGTCTCACATACAACAGGTCCCCCAAACTTGCTTAGGGAAAGCAATAAATATTGTTTTAAAACTCAGTATTTTCTAATCATTAGAGACATAGTTTCCCTGGTATGCTTTATTCACAAAAGAGATGGAAGAAGTCTACTTAGACAATCTTGAAAACCTGAATACAAAATTCCCTTGAACTAAATAACTTGAATGTGTTGAAAACTTGTAAATTGTAATCAATTAGGAAGTGGGAAGAATTATCAACTTTATGCGATTAGGCTTCTACAGTAATTGTGTCGTAAATTGTTATACTAGTGTCACACAGAGAAGAGGGAGATTTACCTGTACAGAAACAAGTGACAGGCCTACCCATTTGCACATCTCATAATTTGACCTGATAAAATTCTTGAACTGATCAAAACTCCCGGAGGGGTCCTTTGGGAAGTCCTGATTCCAATTTCCATGTTTGAATGGATCAGATAATGGTCTAACACATATATGTCACAGGAAGAGAAGACTACAGAAGTATTAAATTAACAAAAACATTACTGAAAAAGTTCTTTATACACAATACCTTCTCCCAGTCCTGGTTTACAAATACATCAACAGTTACTGCAGCCTCCAGCATGATAAGAAAAACCACAAATACTATATACTGTAAGCAGTCAAGGTCAACAGTGCCTTAATGACTTAATGACCACATAATGAGATGTTTTTGCAATTGAACACAATGCTACTGCTGTTTAGGCTGCTTGAAAGCTCAATTCAGTACATAAAATTAAAAGTTTCATCACTAAAAAGATATTATTGGGGTTTGTTTAATATTTACCAAAAGTCAAATTAAGTTAAAAGTGCAAAAATAATTCAGTACACAGGAAATCAATGCATACATTCAACAGAGAACATTCCCTTATTTAAATTATTAAATGTACAGATAAAATAATTATTAAATGATTATAGTTATCTTAAATATTATTGTATCATTTATTTTATTAAAATATGTTTTCTTACCATGCACTAGCAATTAATAATTAGAAGTCTCTATTTCAGACAGTGCAGAAAATTAAAAGTTTCAGCAGTGAAAATTATCAGTGGTGTTTGATTAAATACTTATCAGAATTGAAATTAGGTGAAAAGTGCCAAAATCATTAAGTACACAGGGGATCAATAGATAAATACATTAAACAGTAATCATTTCCTTATTTTAATTGTTAGCTAATAATAGCTACCTTAAATATAACCTTATTTATTTGATTAAATTAAAACATATTTTCCTTGATGCATTTAACTCTTAAAATTAAAAGTCTCTAATTTAGATTTTAAGAAAATGGTTAAAAATATTGTTAAGAGTAATCTTACAATGACTTTATAATTTTTTTATGTTATGATATGATATCTATAAATTTCATATATATTTTATGTTTATCATGCCATAGTTACAACCTAAGTTTTTAGAAATGTCATATCCTTGCATTGTATCAGAAACATATACGATAATAGTGCCTGTATCCTTGCATCATAGATTGAAATATAATGGTAGATTAAAGAAAAGGATACCAAATACAGGAAACAGCCATTAGCAGTTTCAGCAGCAACATGACCTAAACAAGTGATTACACAGAATGCAACTCCAAGGCCAAGAAACGTGTAAATGAACCTGATTGCAGAAAAAAACAATTTGTTAACAATCTGTCCATACATACAGATCAGAAAACTTAATAATGTACAGAAGAATCAAAGCAGGAAATACAGTTGGACTATGGACACGATTATTTCTCAAAAAGTATACCAAAATAAGCAATCAGTGTGAGAACACCCCACCCCCCATACCACCAAAAAATAAAAATCATCTTCAAAAGATTTGAAGCATACAAATTTTAAGTACCACCAACCAGTGTACCTCACAAGATGAATATCAAGGTTTTAAAAAATGGCATCTGCGTCTAACATCAAAGTTTTTGGAGTATCTACGACCACAATAAACTTTCCAAAATATCAAGGATTATAACAAAAACCACAATTGCTACCACAATTCAAAACCTTAAACATATCCATATCCTAAGCCAGAACCCGAATCCTGCTCCAAAACTCTGGCTTATACTTAATATGTTTCCTGGTTCTCTTAATTCCATTAACAGCTAGCAAATGGACAGAATGCAAAACTGTATTCCCAAAAGTCATTTTAATTCTATTCTCAAATTCACACAACTCCCCCAATAAACAATTCTCTCTTTCACAATTAACTCGTCTGGTTCCTAAATCATTACCTTCCATTCAACGCTTTAATATCAAAAACAATAATAATAATAAAAAAATCAATTAGCACCATAAAACCAAATAATAATATAATTGTACTTTTAAAAACATTTTTCTCTGCTCAAATCTTATTTGCCACGGGTCAACCGAAGTCCAAAATTTCTCACTCATCCACACAACGAAAAAAAGAGCTAGAAAAACAAAAACAAAAAGGAAGAAAAATAAAAGAGAATTTTACCACGGAGGTGGGTAATCAGAATCGTGACCAAAGGGAAGCTCACCCATCTTCCTCTGCCAAACCCTAATCATCCATGCGGAGTATAGAATCATGGCTACCCCGGCCATCCCAATCACCGAGTTCACCAGCTTCAATATCGATTGAATGCAGCTTCTCAGCACCCTCACCATTTTCTTTATCGATTTCTAATTTGTGAAAAATTGAAAGAGAAAAAATAGAAACAATTTAATTCCCCCTAAATCGAATGAAAGCAGAGTTAGAAGATGGAATTAGAGTGCAATGAAACCCTAGATTAATCTAGGGCTTGAACGCGTATCAACGGATTCGAAGAGGCCGAAGAGGTTATTAATTTCTTCTTTTGGTTATTTTATGCTTGGGTAAATAGGTGTTTTATTTTAGTGTTCATAAATTCGTTATTCAAATATCAAAATTTAAATTTTTGTCTTAGAAAATTTTGGCTTTTATAATTTATGAAATAGTCTAATGATATATTCAAATATAAATTTGTTACTAACCAAAATATAATTTAATCTTTCTTTTTTTTTTTTAATAATTACAAATATAATATTACAATAAACATTTTAAAAATAAAATAAATATAAATTAAAATAAATACAATAATAAGTATAATATTAATTAATAAAGATAATTTATCTGTTATTTTAAAATTTTTATTTTAACAACAATAGACAGTAACAAAATTAAGTAGGGTCTCATTTTTTATAAGGATTAACATAATGACTATACATTTTAATTTGTTTAAGTCTTATATTTTAGGTAAGATACTACCTCATATTTTTGCTTAAAAATTTCTAATGTAACATTACTTTATCCAAAATATGAGACTAAAAAAAAAATACATAAGTTATTAAATTAATCATTACAAAAAAATGAGATCCAACTTGATTTTGTCACTACCTAATGTTATTACTATATCAATTTCAGAATAATAAATAGATTATATTATTAATCAATATTATGTTTATTATTATGTTTATTTTAACTATATTTGTTTTCCTAAATTTTTAGGTGTTTATTGTAATTTTATTTTTGCAAATGATTAAAAAAGAGAAGAAGATAAAAATTAAATTATATTTTGAATAAATAGTCATTCTCGTTCCTGAATATGTAGAGTGCTGACAAATTCATTCTTAAATGTGGCACGTAAATTCTTTCATTAATGGTAATAGACTGAAGTTAACGGATGGTTGTATTTGTTTCATTTTTTTCATTTTCGGAGACTAAAATTTGAATTTTCATCCTTCAGGGACGTATTTGTCAGCGCTCTACACATTTAGAGACGAAAATGGTTTTGAGTTTTTGTTATTATGACGTCATCATTCTATTTTAAATAAATTATATAAATTTTGTCTTACAATATAACATAATAGTTGCTGTGGTGTAGTGGTTATCACGTTAGTTTTACACACTAAAGGTCCCCAGTTCGATCCTAGGCAGCAACATTATTAATTTTTTATCATTTTTTTTTTATGTTTCATTCAATACAAAAAAAAAAAAAAAAAGTTTGAAAATTTTCTACTTTATTTTTCGTATTATAACTTGTACGAGCAAGAGAATCTTTTTTTCTTTTTCCTAGAAAAGTCATAAACTTTCACCCCATTCTGAGGTAGATTGGAAGAAAGACTCAGAAGAGAGAAATAAAGATAAGAAATATAAAGTAAATAAAGAAATAATAAATGTCATATGAGATATTATTTTTTTTACACACTTTTTTCCACATATTATGTTGAAATTACTGTACGACTCGCCTGTATAAGAAATGAGAGACTCTTATGAGATATATATATTATTTCCTTGTTGTATGTATGGAAAAAAAAATATTGGAAGAAATAAAACTCATCGTAGAAAAATAAAAAAAAACTTTATTTTTTAATGGTTTTAAAAAGTTAATCTCATGACTTTTTGAATATTAGAATATTTATATTCCAACAATAAAAAAAGAGAAGTATTAATTCATATTTATTTTATTATTAATTACTACACGATTTCTGGTATAGAAATTATAGTAAGAGTGTATTAAAAATATCATTTTAACTTCTTAATAAGTATTTAGGGGTGTCAAAACATATCAATTTGACTCACGGATTAGTCCACCATAGGTTGAATGCTAAACGGGCCGAGCCAATTCGACTTACTTAATAGTGAGTACTAAAAATATCAATCCGGTTCGGGCCACCAATGATTGGTATTTGGTAATTAGGTGGGTTGGCTAACCAAGTTTATAAAAATAAAAATAAATCCCAAATAAAAATTAAAATATTTTTCTTTTTTTTAAATGATATTTTGTCCATTAAAGACATTTATTAATTAAAATGATTCAAATATGAATACAAATAATAGACAAATGTTTCATATAATCATTCAAACACCTAATATTATCATTCATGTAACCATTTAAATGTGTCAAATACATAAAAATCATTCAAAAATCTTAAAATAAAATCCAATTGTCCAAACATTAGTCTAAGTTCAACAACATTAAAATCTTAAAATTAAAATTTCAAAAATATCAATTTTTAGTTTAAATGGGTTAAGTGAACCAATCCTGCTCGAACTTACCTAACTCGTAGATTAAGTGAATCAATTCAACCTGAATCCATGGTAAGTCAAGTTAACTCATCGATTCGGGATTCATTTTGACACCTCTACAGGTATCAAAGAATACTTATTAACATTTGTTTATTGAGTAAAAAAATTTGTGGCATACATAATGATGAAACTCTCCCTGGAAGGCTTACTCCTTAATACGATTGACTTATAATTTGTGATTGTATACATGTTTCATTCATCAATAAAGAGTATGTTATTTGGTTACTTTTAGAATTATTTTAGCATTTCCACTTTTTAAATCATCAATCTTTCTATACTTCTTTAGACATTTTCACAATGTTACCTGCACTGAAAAAGCATGTACAGGTAGTAGCTGTACAGGCAATTGTAAAACATTACATAGATCTTCATTTTCTGCTAGGAAAAGGAAAACAATAGTAAAACCCCCCAAGCCCTCTTTATTAAATGCTTGTCTTTCATGACTCCATACACAGAGTTACAAATTTGTTCTTTTAAATTAACCACTTGTCATATGTAAAATGTATTTTTAATTTCTCCTTCAACTTGAATCGAAGTCCAAGTACATTCTATAGGCATCTCTATCTGAGGAATAGTACCCTTCAACCAATGTGTCAATTTGGAAACCATATTTCTTGTAAAGATTCACTGCAGGAGTCCTCAAGGGATCCACATGAAGCATTATGCGCGAAACTTTCCTTGTCCTGCATTTCTCAATTCCTGCTTTCAACAGAGCCTCTCCGTGGCCTTGTCCCCTCCATTGCTCCTTCACTATCAAGACCAAATTATGGCATACTCATGTTATGCATAACCAAAAAATTGAAGACTCAATACAATTAACGTTTCTAAAATTAAACTGGTCATTGAACCAGTTAAAGCGCACTTACTATCATTATTTTATAGTCTTAAAAACTAAAAAAAAAAAAACATTGTTTTGTAAGTTTTAACATTTAAATTACATACAAAATTTGAAATCAAATATATCATAATACTAAGTCTAAGTTTCAACCATATACTAATATAAAATGTTCATCAACAGCATCAAGTTTACATCTTGAATAAAAAAAAAACAAAATGATAAATGCTTCAAGTTAACTTTTTCATTTTCTTAAAAAAAAATCAAATGGAAGTTGTATAAAGTAGTTTTCATTGACCCGCTATAAACCGATTTTTAGTTAGTTTTCCAATTCTTTGACCAATTATCCTCAAATGCTGTTTCTGTGATTTATTTAGACTAAACACTATATTGGTTCACCAGTTTTTCTGTCCAACCAGATATGGTTTTTCCGATTTTCAAAACACTTCTAACTATGGCTGTATTTGGTACGAAAGACAAAAATGTTTTTGCAAAGACGGAAACAAGGTGCGGTTGTTTGGTATGAGAGAGAAACTTGAGAGTTAATTTTGAACTTTGTGGACCCACTGGTTAATCTCAACAAAACAACTCAACAATCAATTTTATTTTTACTCTATTTCTCTTTTTTCAAATTATTTCTCTTCCATTCTATCTACTCTATTTCTCTTTCTTCAGAACCAAACACAGCCTATCTGAGGTTGATGAGAGCTACATATAAGACCACATCATTATCATCTTCACAAGTAGTAAAAGAGCTTTCATCTTTTTAATTGGGAAATTTCATCAAACAGGTTATGGACATAACTTAATTTAGAACGCCATCATAAAATTTAACATTGGAAAGACGAAATTTGAAAATTTGAATGCAACCATTATTCCGTGACTTAGAAGTAAGCAAGAAAACGAAGTGGGGTTGGAACCTGCGAGCTTTGTTATGGAGCCGTATAAGGAAGAAGGCCAAGAATACATGACATAACCTGCAATTTCGCCATTCACGTGAAGATAAAGCAACCCACTGTTTTTCTTTCTAAGTTCATCGTGAAAGAATGAAGCCAGTGATTCGTGCTTGGGAAAGATCTTTCTCTCCATTTTCACTATCTCTTCCACTGTCTTGGCACAGTTTCTATTGAGCTCAACAATCGCCACATTCGCCATGATTCGTGAGTGTTGAGTGAAAAAAGAACTGATAGCATATATACTTCAGTTTATATAAATTTGTCAGTGACTTTGTTGTTTATTTGGAATATACTAGTTCGTTGTCTTAAACTAAGACACATTGAATGTAACAAGTATTTAAAATTCAGGGTTTTTTAATGGAATTTTAATATTCATGTTAAGCATTGTTATACATTTTATTAATATTTTTAATTATTTAAAAATGTTAATATTTTTAAAAAATAATATAAAAATGTTTTAATAAATAATCTTTAATTTCATGAACTAATAATGTTCAACAATTGAATAAAAATGCACTAACATTTTATTATTTTATACTATTTTTAATTATAAATTATTTTTGCAAAGATTATCAATTCTTATAATATTTATTTTTAATTATATTTAAAATAATTTTAATTGATT